>CATKHJ010918780.1:0-17348 GCA_949750685.1 Vernicia montana
AATTGAAAATCTCATTTAAAAGAAACAATCATCAAAATGGTGAATTAATAAATGGTCACTCCCTCACAACCCTCAAGTGTTTAAAAGGGCAATAAACCACTCAAACCAATACATGACATTGCTATTACCATAAGCTTGCATGAAATTCCATCTCCACTATCTATTCACATTGAAAACACATTGATAATAGAAAAGTTTTGATCAAGTACTTCATTAGATTCATAAAGATCTTGAGAATCATCCATAAGATGAAAATTAAAGATGATGGGAAGCATGAAATGTTTCCTACAATAGCAACAAGTGTAATACCCTCGATCCAGTTACTTCTTATGAATTAACAATAATGCCATTGGAAGACAATTTGAATGCTTATTGAGATAACGAGATCAATAGGAGCTCAAACAAAACTCGGTTGAATGCACATAATTTTTTTTAATTATTCTATTTCTGTGATATTATAGTACACATATGCTCCCAAAAATGTTATGAACATGGTTAGTGAAATAAGTTTAATAAATTATATCGATATTGGATACAACAATTTACAATGTAAAAGAAGGGTAAAACGGTCATTTTATAAAAACTGTCGAAATGGCTAGTTAACTGTAAATGAGCATGTGAAGCAAGTGGAAGGCCCAACTATATACTCATATGCCCAGCCCATTAAGTGTAGAGAATGAAAAATTTTATTTGAAGTTATATGGAAAAATTAGTCAAATTAGATTAATGGATATAGACCCCACCTTTATAATAGTCAAAATTTCTACAAAAATAAGGAAATCTCATGAAAATTTCCTACTATTGAAAATATGTACATACTTATATATATATATAAATGAATATTGTAAAATTCAAAATTTGGCTAAAAATACTAGCCATTGGATTACGTTTAACAAATCAACACCATCCATTTAACTTAAGCTTATCTAAAAAGCTTTAAAAATCACCAATTGCTATTATTTGTCATAAAAAGAAAATTTTAGTTCTTTCTTTCTCTAGAATTGCCAGCCACCAAGAGCTCTCCATCAAGAATTATGGAACTTCAAGGTAAGCTTTAAAATTATGACTCCAAATTTCATTTAAAGCATGAATAAGTAGCTTGTAGTGTTAAAATTTTAGAATCTCTTCTTCTTTTCTTATATATATGATTCCGCCTATGAAGGGAAAATTGGGAAAAATTTATTGTTTTCATTTCTTGATATCTATGGGTGTATTATGAAGTGAATTGAAAGAATTTATGAGTTGATTGAATTTAAATTGCAAGATATAGCTTGATTTGGTTATTAAACTTGAATTGGAAAACCTAAGTTTTGAATTGAGCAGAATATTGGAATACCTATACTGTTTATTTAGAGGCCGAATTTAGGGAAGTGTAAAACATTAAAGTTATATTGTTTTGTCTTATTAGATGCCCATAAAAAGGTTTTATAGAATTCTTGATGAGTAATGAGATATGTCTCTTGAAATTGGACTGACCCGAATTTGTGGATTTCTGAGTAAACCCAGACTATTTGAACTTACAGAGGACTTTATGAACAAAATTTGGACATAGTCAAAACATAAAAGTTGTAGGTAAATGTATCAAGTGTTAACCTATAAAATTAATTTGAAATAATTTTTTTTTACAAAGAGAAATCCCACTTGATCTGAAACTAGTATTGTTCAGAGATTGAATGGGCAGTCCAAAATGGAGTAGCCCAAAAGATGGATTTAGAGATTGAATTAAATCAAGTATAAAACATGAAAAATGATAATTTATATGTTTATAATCTCTGTGCAAAAGTAAATGTAAATTGGATATATGTAGTTTGAGATATGATCTAGTGAATGTGATAAGGTATAGAAACTATTGTAAACTAGCACCATTGATAGACTTGAGAATATATCTCATTAATTTGGCATGATAGAGACAAAATTAGAAGAAACTTAGAACTAGTGAAATTATCATTTGTATGTTTAGAATTAATCAACAAAATGTCTTAACAAAATTTGAAGTTTAGTAAGAGAAATAGAGCTTGCTCTGTAACTGACTCTATACTTGGATTCAATTTGTAAACTAAATTGAAACTTATGATTTGAGGACCTAAAAGATGTAACTGGGTTAAACTTAAAACATAATAAATGTTATTTTATGTCTCTAGTACCTCCCAGTAAAATAAAATTGCAATTGAAAATGTAAATCTTGAGTTATACTCAAAATAGTGTGACACGGTCAGTATGCCCTATAACAGAAGAAAAGTTGAATTTAAATGGTCACCAAGTCTTCTATGAATTGAATTCTAAGTTAAATTTTATATATGGTGTAAAAGTATATGTATAATTTGAAATAAAAAAAGAATTAACTCATTTGGACCAGTATATCATGAGAAATGATAGAAACAAGATGACAAGGTCTAGTAACATAACTAGACAATGAATAAGAATGTAATGTTTCAAAGTTAACAATTGTAGCCTAATGAATTATCTATATATGGAAACAATGAATAAATGATAAATGAGAATAATAAATAATGAATTAAATATGATTATTCAATATGAATCTAATGTGAAAGTATATTGAATTGCTATAAAGCAAACAACGAACATTATGGATATACTTTAGGCCGTCCGGCCAGTAATTGGAAAAGTGAATAAAACTGTATTACAGATTACTGTATATGCTACTGAATATATTGATTTGCATTAATATTAGACAATAGTATTAGAGTTAGAATTGGAATGGTCAAATCGATAAGTTATTTAATAATCTTTGATTATATGGTATAAAGGATGTGGTTCAACGTAGAACCTAAAGGAGATAGATGTTTTGGAGATTAAGGAGCAACACTACCAAGTGTACTAAAAGCTTTTATTAGGAGCTAAGGAAGTCAAGGTGAGTACAATAAAAACCTTATATTATTTTAATGAAACAATTGTTTGAATTATTTCTTTAAATGAAGCCTTTGGCCTATCAATTATTATTGAATTCCTTTCATCGAGGCCTTCAGCCTAATTATTGTTATTTGAATCCCTTCATTGAGGCCTTCAGCCTACTTCTTACTAATTGACTATGAATACTAAATTGTACTCAAATTGAATATTGTAAAAGAATTTACCTTTTTCATATCAACCCTTTTATTGTAATGAATCTATTCTTAATCTAATGTTCCTCCTTTGAACATTAAGTGTATCTTAATCGATAAATTATTCTCATGGTTATGTTCCTTTAAGGAACCAATTGATCTATATATAAAAATTCTATTGTTTCTTCAATTGCTCATCTTTCATTGAATCTTATATGAATCGTTATTGTATACTATTGACTCAAATCATTGAACAGTTTGCATACTGGATCCAAAGTGATTATACTGTATTACTGAAATAAGAAATCTCCAACTGATGTGGGTATTACATCAGACTGTGTGCACACGAGAAATTCTGCGGATAGGGTGAGCGTATCCGCCTCAGCTAGGAGGGGTGGTCCTAGCTGTGAGATCTGATCAGTCTTACGCTCTGTATTACTGTTTATGAGTGAGCAAAGAAATAGTTGCCACTCCAGTTATTGTTTATGAGTGAGCAAGGCATTAGCCGCCACTCCATTGTTTACATATGGGAAGCACACCGCTTCCAAGACTGTGATTTTTACTAAAATGACATTATTCAATCCCGACTGTTATTGGCCATTGTTTCTTCTACACTATTACATTGAAATTCTGATATTAAACCTCAACTGTTATTGACCAGTGGAAAATTTGTTTCTCCTCCACTGTTTTATTGAAATCTCAATCGCTATTGATAATTGGAAAATTGTTCCTCCTCCACTGTTTCATTAGAACCTTAATATTAGACCCCAACTGTTATTTATCATTGAAAAATTATTTCTTCTATACTGTTATATTGGAAGACTGATAATTTTATTGTTAAACATATATTCATATATTATTTCTTATACATTGTAAGTACTCACTGAGCTTCTCTCACACCCCTACAGTGTTTTATTTCAGGTTCAGTAGCAGACTCAGCAAGTGGATCTCAAGTATTTATCTTCATTTGGGATTGCTTCGCTGAATGTAAGATAATTACAGCTTACTATTTGGATCAAATCATTTAGAGCTACATGGATTAATATAGTTTAGTATTGTAATAATTAGTTGAATTGTATTCTTTATATGGTTTATTTATATGTTAATATGGATACAGAAATTGATATTGATACAGTGTTATGTGATTAACGATGATAAAGATATTGGGAGGATTTGTATTGGTTTATATGAAGTTAATGATATAGGAGTGTTTTATTTGGAAGTGTTTCTTTAATGCAGGTTGTGAGCCTGGGGTATTGTTATAGTTGCAGTTGTTATACTGGCGAATTGAATTTGATTGCTAGTGCTCACGGTAATTAATGGTATTAATTGTATTGTAATATCGAATAAGTGGGTTCTACGAGTTGTTGGTACCTTTATGATTACCCATGCCTTAGGATCGTCGTATCGCCAAAGGTAGGATGTGACAACAGGGTTAAAAATTTGTTTCAAAAATGAAAATCTTCATAATGATTATCCTTCCAGTTTTTCTTTATCGGTACAGATTTTCTTGTAATCATTGACTGGAAATACCATTAAAGAGTCTTAGTTTCTTCAGAAACCCATAGTTTACATGGAGTTACATTGTTATTTCCGCACCTAAAGTGTTCAAAGATAGTGAATCCCAACAAAATGAAATTGTAAATAAAGACTTGAGAAAACACATCATTAATTAAATGACTGAACTGTGATGATAAATAATTGTATAAAAATAATAGAAAACAATGATGGACCTGGAAATTGGAATGGTTTACGGCTTCATCCCGCAGTTCTGAAAAGAGAATGTTATTTTATTGCTTAAAAGTTTGAACCATTGTAAGAAATAAATGAAATAAGGATTAATCATAGTATTACTCTTTACATGAGTAATATATTTTAGAAGAGGAAAGAGATTGAATCTCCATAGCAATATAATAAAGATGAAGAAAATAATATACTCCATAATGAATGAGTTGACTGTAGAGAATGAATTGCAATTAAAGGAATCAAACAGTTCAACAAGAAAACTTCAAAGAAAGAGACTTGTAATATATAAGAATAACCTTGAGAAAATTCATTGGACTGGTTTATGGAAAATTCGGGGATGAATTTTCTTAAAGGGGGTCGAATGTAATATCCTAGATCCAGTTAATTCCTATGAATTATCAATAATGTCATTGAAAGACAATTTAAATGATTATCGAGATAACAAAATCAAATAGGAGCTCAAACAAAGCTCGGTTAAATATATATAAAAAAATTTTCTTTTACTATGATATTATAGTACATAAATACTCATAAGAATGTAAAGAATGTGATTAATGAAATAATTTTAATAAACTGCATTAATATTGGTTACAATAATGTACAGTGTAAAGAAAGGGTAAAACTGTCATTTTGCAAAAACTGTCGAAATGACGAGTTAACTGTAAATGAGCATGTAAAATACAGTGCGAGGCCCAGCCATGTATTAATATGGCTGGCCCAATATGGTTGTAGGAAGGGAAAATTATTTTAAAATTACATGAAAATAATAGTCAAATTAAATGAGTAAAAATGGACCCCACATTTGTACTAGTCAAAGTTTTGCATAAGTAAGAAAATTTCATGGAAATTTCCTATCATTAAAAGAAATGTGGCCATATTTATCTACATATAAATGAATATTGTAAAATCAAAATTTGGCAAAAAATACTAGCCATTGGATTATGTTTAACAAATCAACACCATCCATTTCATTTAAACTTATCCAAATTGTCATAAAATTTCCTTAAGTCTATAAATTGTCAAAACAAAGAAACTTCTAGCCTATTTACTCAAGGATGGCCGACTCCCCATGGTGTTCATCACTAAGTCAAGATCACTTCAAGGTAAATGCAAAAGACTTGTCTCCAAATTTCATTTTAAGTATGGATAATTAGATGTTTCATGTTAAAACTTTAAACAATTCCTCCTTCTTCTTCTTCTCCCTATTCTGCCTATATTAGGATTATTAGAGAAAAATTAATTATTTTATTTTTCTCATATTTATGGGTGTATTATGAAGCTAATTGAAAAAATTAATGAGTTGATTGAATTTAAATTGCAAGATAGAGCTTAACTTGGTTATTGAACTTGAATTGGGAAACTTAGGTTTTGAATTGAGCAGAATCTTGGAATACCCATACAGTCTACTTAGAGGTCGAATTTGGGAAAGTGTAAAACATGAAAGTTTTAGTGTTTTTTCTTAATTATAGTCCAATAAAATATTTTTATGAAATTTCTCTAAGAATAATGAGATATGTCTCTTGAAAATGAACTGACTCAAATTTGGGGGTTTCTAAGTAAACTCAGACTATTTGAACCTATAGAGGATTTTATGAACATAATTTGGAGATAGTCAAAACATAAAAGTTGTAGGTGAATGTCTCAATTATACTCCTGTAAAATAAATTTAATACATTTTGTGTTTACAAAGAGAAATCATACTTAAATGAAAAACTGGTACTGTTCATAGATTGAATAAGTAGTCCGATACGGAGTAGCCCAAAAGATGGATTTAGAGACTGAATTAAGTAAAGTATTAAACATGAAAAATGATAATTGATATTTTTATAAGATCTGTGTGAAAGGAAATTTAAATTTAATATGTGTATTTTGAGATATGACCTAGCGAAAGTGATAAGGTATGAAAACTCTTGTAAACTAGCACCATTGATAGACATGAGAATACATATCAAGAATTGAGCATGATAGAGATAGAATTAGAAGAAACTTAAAACTATTTAAATGATCATTGATATGTGTAGAATTAATCCACAAAATTATTTGATAAAATATCAAGTTTAGTATGAAAAATAGGGCTTTCACTCTAACTGAATCTATACTTGGATACAACTTGTAAACTGAAATAGAGCTACTAATTTGAGGACTTTAAATATTTAACTAGGCTGAACTCAAAACATAAGAAATTTTCCTTAATTTGTCTAGTACCTCCCAATAAAATTAAATTTCATTTGAAATTATAAATCTTGAGTTATACTCAAAATAGTATAACAGGGCCAGTCTGCCCTGTAACATAAAAATAATTGAATTGAAATGATCACTAAATTTTTCTGTAAAATGAATTCTAAGTTTAATTTTGGATATGTTATAAATGCATATGTCTAATTTGTAATACAAAAAGAATCAACTCATTTGGATTAGTAAATCGTGAGAAATGACAGAAAAAAGGTAGTGAAGTCTAGTGACATAACTAGACAATGAGTAAAAGTATAATGTTTCAAAGTTAACTATTGCGAACTAATGAATGCTATAAATATGTAAGCAATGGATAATGAGTATAGAGAATGATAGATATTGAAGTGAATGGGATTATTCAATATGAATCCAAATCGAGAATTTATTGAAATGCTATAAAGCAAATCACAGGAATCAAAAAGTATTCTTTTAGGCCATTCGGCCAGTATGTGAAAATTGAATAGAAACGTATTGCAAATTATTATATGTGCATATGTGCATGCTAATGATTATATTAACTTACAATGATATTAGATAATAGTATTAGAGTTAGAATTAGAATAGTCAAATTGATAAGGTATTTAATAATCTTCGATTATATGGTGTAAAGGATTTGGTTCGATGTAGAACCTAAAAGAAAAAAATAAGGAAGATGTTCCGGAGATTAAGGAGCATTATTGTCAAGTGTACTAAAAGCTAGTGTAAGATATAGTGTTAGGAGATAAGGAAATCAAGATGAGTACTTTGAAAACCTTACATTTCTTGAATGAAACAATTGTTTGAATAAATTCTTTCAATGAGGCCTTTGGCCTATCCACTGTTATTTAAATTCTTTCAATGAGGCCTTTGACCTAATTATTGTTATTTGAATTCTTTCATTGAGGCCTTCAGTCTATTACTACCATTTGACTACAAGTACTAAAATCGTACTCCATTTAAATATTATAAAAGCGTTCACTTTCTATATATCAATCTTTTCACTGAAATGAATCCTTTCTTGAACTAATGTCTCTCATTTGAAATCTCAGCTCACCCTTATTGATAAATTGTTCCCATAGTTATGTACCTTTAAGGAACCAATTGATCTATTTATAAAAATTTCATTGTTCCTTCATTTGCTCATCTTTCATTGAATCTTATATGAATCATCATTGTATATTGTTGATTCAAAACATTGAAAAGCTTGCATATTAGATCCAAAGTGATTATACTGTATTATTGAAAGCAAAATCCCCATCTGATTGGGGTGACACATCATTCATGTGCACATGGTCTAAGCCTGCAGATAGGGTGAGCGTATCCGCCTCAGCTAGGAGGGGTGGTCCTAGTCGTGAGACCTGATCAGTCTTACACTCTATATTACTGTTTATGAGTGAGCAAAGCATTATCTGCCACTTCATTTACTGATATATGGGTGTGCAAGGCATTCGTCGCCACTCTAATTGTTACATGTGACAAGCACATCGCTTCCAAGACTGTGATTTCTACTAAAATGATATTGAATCTCAACTGCTATTGATCATTGGAAAATTGTTTCTTCTACACTGTTACATTGAAATCCTGATATTGAATCTCAATTGCCATTGATCATTGGAAAATTATTTCTCCTCCATTATTTCATTGGAACCTTGATATTAGACCTCAACTGTTATTGACCATTGAAAAATTATTTCTTCTACACTGTTATATTGGAACCCTAATAATTTTTTCGTTAAACATACATTCATATACTTTTTTTTTTGTCATTGTAAGTACTCACTCAGCTTCTCTCACACCCTTATAGTGTTTTATTTCAGGTCCAGTAGCAGACTCAGCAAGTGGATCTCAAGTATCTATCTCCGCTTGGGATTACTTCACTGAATGTAAGAGGATTATAATTTCATGCTTTGGGTCAAATCATTTAGAGCTCCATAGATTAATATGGTTTAGTTTTGAAATAATTCGTTAAATTGTTTTCTTTATATGGTTTAGAAATTGTAATGTCATATGACAAAATGGATACATAAATTTATATTTGATATAGTGATATGTGATTGATGTTGATAATGATTACTATACATTGAGATATATGGAACATGTGCTACTGATAATACAGGTTGTGATCTTAGGTTCATAATTGATGGTGTTAAATGTATTATGATATAGTATAAGGGGGTTCTACGGGGTTATTGGTGCCTTTAAGGTAACCCATGCTTTAGGACCATCACATCATCTAAGGTGGGATGTGATAAAAAGATAGGTCATGACTTGCTTTTCCTTTGATCATTTCTAAATTAAATTTAACCTTTCTGAGACGTGTGCAAAGGAACAGTCTTCCATCTTAGGCAGGGGAGTTAACTGTAGTTGCACAACCAGTTGTATCGATTGTATCCATCTTACAGTCATGATGAGCTGTTCTTTTCAGAGTGATCAACTTTCAAGAGAGAATCTTTTGCCATATCCTCAATTAATCTAATAGAGAAAGACGATCATATCGCTATAAATTGAGGAAGAACGTATCAAATGAGATCACAATCAGACTTCTAGCTTCCTTTCAAGTTTTTAAGAATTCCTCTTGATCCATCAATCACTTCTTTACATTATTCTCTTCAGTTTCATGGTATTCTTTGCATCGTCTTCTTCTGGACCTAGTCCTTTTCTTTATAATGGCCTTCCTTTTGAAATCTGAGCCAATATTACTTAGAGACCTCTCCATGACTTAGCCATTAAATAAATCTTTAAATATCAGTCTCTTTTCATCCAAAAGTATGGACCTCAATTTATTCAAGAGCTAGAAATTCATCTTGAGTATCCTTTCCTTATGATTTATGCTTTTATAGACTTTACCATGGATTCGTTTTGGCAATGGCCAAAAGAATTTCTTTGTTTTCTGTGGTACTTTCTTCACCTTTTTCATATTGCTATAGAAGTTTAGCCTTTTCATTTTCTTAAGTATATCATTTATTTGCAAAGTAATGGTAGAGCTAATACTCATTTAGTCACTTTCTTACAATAGTTTAAACCTCTCGAACAATGGGTGGACTTTCTCTTTTCAGAAATGAGAGGTATGAATCAGACAACAATTCCAACTCTCCAATCTATAGTGGTTTTCCACCGCCTTTACACAGCTATGAATGATCACAGTTCAGAAACTCAACTGACTGTGTGTCCTTAAGTCTTTGTTTACAAATCTTATTCCTTCTCGTTTTGTAGAGATTTATTTGTCCATCTTGAAGAGTTTACTAGCTTTGAGCACTTTATGTGTGATAAGAACAATGTTGATCTCATCTTTATCAAACAAAGTCTTTTATTCACACTAGTTCACTCTTTGCATTGTAGTTTCATTGCCCTCATGATCCTCCTTACTTCATCATTCCTTACACTATTCATTTTGGTGTTTACTGTTTCATTTAATCATACCTGATTTACCTTTTGTGGTCACATTTTATGTTTTTCATTTCCTACCACGTTTACTCTTAATCACTATCTTATAATTATTTCATCCCCAACATGGGATATTTCACTTAAATTATATTTATTCTAATCAATTAAGCTTCACTAGCACTTAACTTACACATATTCCTTTTTGTAATATGTTCTACATCATTTATGTCCTTATAGTTCTGACTTTTATCGTCTCCCTTATAATACTTTATTTTATTATCGTATTTATTTTATTCATCCTTTCTCTTTACTTTCCCTTCTTAAGACTTTAATAAAGTCTAACAAGAGTTCCTCATGTTTTTCCTTTGTTTATTTTCGTCATCATATTATAGGCAGTTCCATATGTTCGTCTAGGGGTAGTGTGTGATAACTTATATGTCATCGATCATTTCCTTCCTCGAGGGTGCTAATCATCATTATTCTTTCAATTCTTGCTTGGTATCTGTATAAGCAGTAGGAAAATATTTGCCTCTCTCATTGCTAATGTAGTCACTGGGGTACACAGTAGATGGCATACAATGCCTCTCTCATTCTACTTATCGATCCTTTTCTTTGATTCTTATAGTTCCTATCTACACTCTTCAATAGTCTTCACTTCTTTTTCTTTTTAAGTCTGTCGTTTAATCCTAAGTGACTCTAACAGGTGATTGAGTATTGGTTAACATATAAGATAACGTTGGCTTTACACTCTCATCTCAATGAGATGGTTTGCCTTAGGATATATTTTTCCTAAACAATACAAATATTTTCACATGCACAAACAATTCACACATTCTTATTATTATTCACATCACACAAATCTTTTCACAAACAATAGATACACTGGTGTCTTTATCAATGTTCAACAATTGATCATTACAGGAAATTTCTTTTTAACAATACACATTCATTTTCTTCGCTAGTGGATCGACCTCCTTTTCACTTTGTCACTTCACTTTCACATTGCATTTTAGTCCACATGTATCATTTAGAGTACATTTAGGGTTTCATTCACATAATTATGCACACTAGTATATGTTTACACATACTAGTACACACATATATCATACTAGATGATGAGAATTTAATCATATATGGATAACACATAACTATCTTAATGATGGATTGTAATTGACAATTAGGAATCCTATGCTCTATGGTTCAATTTATATACTATGACTATTTACAATTTATATGTCTATACTAGACTTAAAGTTTGCTGTGATACCATCTTTGTCACACCCCAACTTCTGAAGTGTGACGGTCCTAGGGCATAGGGAGACGTAAGGTCACCTAAACCTGTAGAAACCCTATTCTATGTTGTAACAAGCATTTTATATAATAAACATATTGTAACCTATATTTCCATATTCATATACTCTATACATATCAATAGGGTATCCAAAGTATACCTTAGAGATACCAAAAGGATACCCAACATATACCATATGTATACCATACGTATACCACTTGTATACTCATCATATACTTGTACCATTAACATTTTATAATTCATATCATCATTTATCATTAATAGTTATACTTTAATAATACCAGAATTATCATTGTATAATTGCAAACTATAATTATCAAACCAGAGTTGCAAAACTAACTATTATTAACCATAACGACCATGGAGCTCTAGACTTATTTGTTCAAGATACAAATACATTAAGGCTGAAGTCCAACAATGAATAGCAAGTAGGCCAGAGGCCATTAAATATACTCCTAGCACAAGGATTTGAATGACAATGGTTATGTAAGGTTTGCACTAAGGATTTGCTAGGACTTTCAGTAATATATATACATATATATCAATTAAATGATGATTTAAGGCAAATGCCCATACCATATTAAAATATTACACACTCACCTCCACTCCTTAGCTCTTAGCACAAGCTTTTAACACGACAAGAGTGATGCTCCTTGGTCTCCAAAACACTTTCCTTATCTTATCCTTTGGGTTCTACAATGAATTATATCATTTATGTTATTCATTTGAGTATCATTAAACAATTTTTCAACTTGACTATTCCAATCCTAACTCTAGTACTACTAATTCTACATCTAAGACATACCAAACATTAATTCAATTCAACACATATAGCAAATATATACTCATATAACAATTTAAGTTATATTCATATTCAATATCATGTAATGGCCTAATGGTCTAGGGTATATACCCTCAATTCATTTTTCACATTGTGAACCCTCAAAATTGTACCTCTAGATGATTGTTTATCAACTACGAATCCATAGAATCAAATCGAGCCCAAATCGGATTAGAAATGGGCCAAAACATACCAAAATAGTGCGAAACCAGGTCAATCCAGGCAATTGGCCGAACTAGGCCGGCGGCACCAAAAGCGTGCTGACAGGAATGTTGCACCGCCTGGGTGCCGCCGCTATGGTCGGCGTGCTGCCAAGCTGGCTGGCTGCCTCCAAGCCCTCCTTTCCCTATAAATACAGCTCCACTTCTTCATAAATAAAAAAAGGAGACCAAAAGATACTGGATTTACAATACAAGCTCTGTTGATTTTGAAACACAAAAATCACTTTTCCATATCAAAATCCATCACCTACCAAAATTATTTTAATTTAAAGTTATTATTATCTTTAATTACAATTTTGGAATTCTTGATCCAAGGTGGAGCTCAGATCCGGAGTTAAGCTCGCCCCATTCGTGAGAAAGCCAAGAAAAGCAAAGGTAATCTCTTTCCTTTTGAAATTCTAAATTCAGAACTAGAATTCATCCTCCTGCACCTTTTATTTAGGCCTAAAACTGAAAAGATCTAAAATTTATTAATTTAAAATATGAATTAAATTAATAAACCGAATGAACCTCTTTTGTCAAAACCCTTCCTTCGTAAGATGGGAGAACTGCGTAGGGTTTGATTCCTATTCAATGGGATACGCAGGCATGCCAACCTTTAAGGCATCAACTCCAAAATATTTTAAATAATATTTTCCCCTTTCATATTTTGTGTGTCTTTCTTTTATATGCTTTATATGTTCTTTATTTTTTTATTAAATTATTTAGGGAATATGTGCTTTTCCTAGTATCCATAAGGGCTAGAGAAAATATCATCTCTATCTTATTTGCTTTTGAGTTAAGTAGGATTTATTTCTGTTTATTTCCCTATAACTATCATACATATAAATTTTGCATCATTTATAACTATTTCATTCATCATTTTTATTGCTATTCATGCATACACAAAAATCACCTTTTGTTATAAAGTTATGTTGCACTCTGGCCAAACTAAAAAAAATTGTTGTTTATTACCAAAACCATATCCTTGAGCCCTCTTTGGTCACTCGCGAATTAGTGCCTTTCTAGTGGGATTAATTAAATAATTTAGAGTTAATTTAATTTGGGTTTTTCTTTAATTTTTTCAAATAAAAATAAATAAAATTAAAGTGGCGACTCCCTTTACAACGACAAATTGCAAAACACAAATTTTCGATCTCATAATGAGTTCCAAACATGGAGTTTCTCCCGAAGAGCATTTTGATTCTCTCAGCGGATTGGACCTGTACTCGGGAGAGGCCTCACAGTTGGTGACTCCACTGGGAATAATTAAATCTTTTTCAAATAAAAGATAAAAGTGGATTACTTTTGGTAAAAAAACCAAAGCTTGGCTTTAGCTCAAAATAACTTTTTATGCATCACTTCATGTGGACTCATTGTCCAAAACCCTAGTTTCCAAAGAAAATAATGGATAGAAAGTAACATCGAGTGGGCAACCTTCCTTAGGTCTGCTTGCCGATAGTGAAATCATCCAGCCCGCGACGTATCCTTTAAATCTTTTAAATCCACATGACGCTCCTTGTCTCACATGTGGTTAAGTATATCGCATCTCTAGTGTGACGGGTTCCCCTGTTCAACTACCCTTACCTTTTCATGTAATGGCTCATAGAACCTTCCCTTAAAGCTATATTTTCCCAAAATAAATGCTGAATTATTGCCATTTTCATGAAATATTTTTTTATGTATACACGCATATATGCATTATGCAAGAACCTTACTAAATTTGGAGAGTTTAAATCTCACCCAAATACTGCTAGTCCTAATATAGTCTATCCAAATCCATGGTACTTTTTATCCTTATCATTAGGATTCCATGATCTAGTTCTTGCCTAAAAACTGACCTAGTTTTATTTGTTTCATGCAAAGGTTACTAAGATGGCTGGTACCGGGGATGAAGGTACTCTTGCTAATGAGGTTTTTAACAGGCTTCTTGCCAAGCTCTCCGAATAACAAGAAATCATGATTCAGAGGCAAGAGGCCTATTTCTAAGACTTGATCAAAACTCAAAGGGGGGCTATTATGGAAGATGTCCGAATGATGATGGGCCAGACTTCCTAACCTAAAGTTCAACTGAACCAAAACCTACTTTTTCTCCTATTTTTGGATCCACTTCTAACTCTGGTCCTAAAAATAAGGAGATTGCTTCAAATGAAACTATCCCATCACTACCCATAACCATTGAACCATCAAATCATACTCCCACTCTCACTTCCAATCCCACGGATCCTTTCCAAGGAAAGGAAGCTAACCCTGAACTTAAGGCTTTCATGAACAAATTTGAAGCCATGGAAAACATGGTGAAGAAATTGAAGAGAAAGGAGGATATGATTGATACAGACTCACTCAATTTATTTCCCAATGCAAGACTTCCTCCTAAGTTCAAGATGCCAAATCTGGACAATTTTGATGGAACTACCTGGGAGCCATGCATCCCTGAAGAGTGGATAATGAGCTCCTTGCTCAATTATTCCAACAATTTTTGATCGGTGCTGCTGTAAGATGGTTTGTGGACTTAGATAATTCCCAAAAATGGACCTGGGATGATATCTGTAACATTTTTGTTAAAAAATATCACTACAACATTGAGGTTGATGTAACTAGGACGGATCTTGAAACCACTAAGAAATATGCGAAGGAATCCTTCTCTTCATTCCTTACGAGGTGGAGGAAGAAAACTTCTCAAATGGTGAATAGACCTCATTCCCATCTATCAAGATAGGCTACTTACTCAGTATCTGCCTAACTTTAAAGCCCTCATTATTACTACCTCAAAAATCGAAGACCTAATTCAGACTGGGCAAATAAAGGAAGAGACTGCATCTGGGTCAAGGTACAAGAGACCAACACACCAAGGAAATGTAACTTCCTCAACAAATCAGAAAGGGGGGGAAGTGAATGCATTAACAATCAAGAAGCCTTTCACCTTTGAAAGAAGACAGTTTTCTAATTTAGGAGGTGTACCTAAGAATGTCATCTACAAAAAACTGCTTGAGGGAAACATGGTATAGCCTTCGAACCTAGACCTGTCCCCAATCCATTACCAAAAATTCACAACCCAAACGAAAGGTGTGATTATCACCAAGGGCCTAGACACAAAACTAATGTGTGTAAAGCCCTAAGACATAAAATCCAAGACCTTTTTGATTCAAATGATCTACTACCACCAAAAGCAAGACCCAACATTGCCACAAATCCCTTACCTAACCACACAGTCAATATCATCAATGATTATGAGGGAGTTGACCTAATCTCCTTGATTGAGTCAAACCCCAACTATTGTTGTGTTCTAGACCTCACCAATCTGGTTGAAGAGGTTGATGCCATCACTTGAAGTGGCAGAATTCTCCCAAGCCCAAATCTTCCAAACCCAAACACTCAACCCATCCAACCCAGTTTAGCATCAACTAACAAAATAAGAGGAGAATCTTAAACCTGATGGAGATCCCATTCTCAAGCAGTTGAAGAAAACTCAAGCAAATCTATCCATTTAGAGCTTAATTCAATCATCTTATCCTCATCGCCAAGCTCTTTGTAAGTTGTTGAATTAGTGCCAGACTCCTATTGATGTTACTCCTGAAAACTATGTTGCTTTTCTTACTAGTGTTGCTAAGGGGGTATCCATTGCCTTCGGAGACAATGACATTCCAAGAGAAGGCTCCGACCACAATAATCGTCTCTACATTACAGTTATCACTCAGGAAAAAACTGTGCCTATGGTTCTCATTGACAATGGCTCAGCCTTAAATGTATGTCCCTTAAAAGTGGCTAGTTGTCTGGGGCTAGAAATTACAGATTTTACCCCTTCTGATTAGATTGTAAGGGCCTATGACAATACCAAGAGAGAAGTTCTTAGGGTGGCTATAATAGATGCGACAATTAGGCCCACTCTTTTCACCATTCCTTTTCAAATGATTGATGTGCCTTCATGTTCCAATCTACTACTTAGAAGACCCTGGATCCACCAATCATGTTCCAATATACTACTTAGAAGACCCTGGATCCACCAAGCAAAGGCAATCCCATCCTCTCTGCACCAAAAGGTCAAATTTCCTTTTAATAATGGGGTTGTTACAATTAAAGGGGATATGCACAGAAAACCTAAAATCCTGAGCTCTGTCCCCATCCTGGAAATTCAACCTGAACTATCTATTTACGCACTTTTTGTTTTCTCTTTCATACAGTTCATTGAAGGTGAAGAGGGTAAAGAGTTTGTCTCATTTGATTTTGACCCATTCGAGAATGTTATGGTTTCTAACATGCTTAGAAAAATGAAATATTTTCCTGGTTTGGGTCTTAGAATGAGCCAACAGGGCTTGAAGTCCTTCCCAAATTATCCAGTTGCTATGCCACCTTTTGGGTTGGGATATGAGCTTACGAATGAGGATCTCATGGAAGTGGAGAGGAGGGCCAAGTGTCACGACCCGCATGTTCGTGACACAAGTGGCTTGCGTATGATGCTTGCTGGTTTGCTTAATGTGGGTTTGCGGGGCAGCTCTAAGGTTTGAGTACGTGCCATAGATGCTCGCTTGTCTTGAGTTAGGCATGCCGACCCAATTTAGTTTGGGGAGCTTGTCGCCAGTCTGGGACTTGAC
>CATKHJ010918849.1:0-15064 GCA_949750685.1 Vernicia montana
AAAACTTTCATTATTTTAGTGGATGAGAGATTTAAATTCAAAATCTCTTTAGATGCTTGTTGTGAAGAGGATAAAATAAGAGAATCACATTATAAGTTGGTAAGTGGAGGCAAAAAAAAGAAAAAAGAAAAAAAGGGATAAAAGATAAGAGGAAAAATAATTAATAATTCTTGTTTTGCTATTAACCCATCAAATTTATTTTTTACAATTTTTTATAAAAGCAAAATTATAATTTCTATAAAATTATTTAAGGGGATAAATTTGGTTGAAAAATAGATTATTTATTTATATATAAATTTATTCATGAACTGAATATGAATTTAAAAAATATTAAAAATTTAACGAATCTAATATATAATTTATTCGCAAATTAATACTTGTTATCCGATTCACGAAAAAACCTAGGTAAATTAGGGTTAGCATTTAAAAAACAATAAGTTAATAACCACAGTTTAAAGGTATTGAATGAGGCAATGAGCATGAGAAAGAATTATTAAAAAATAAAAATTTGATTTTAATAAACATATGGTATAAATTAAATAAATGCAGTAAAATGTTGTTGGAAATAGTTCCTAGAAAGATACCAATAGAATTAGAATAGATAGAGAAGGGTACTTACCACCTTTTTTACTCTCCAGTCTCCAACTCCAATGAAATGAAATTCCCCAATTCCCCTATTCTATCGCTGAGCTTGAAAGTGACCTTTTCATAATATCTTCGGGGACTAGAGAGAAACACCATATCATTGCTCTCGTACACAAACCCACTTGGCATACTGGACCCTACCCCTCCCCCTTCTTATCACCCACGTGGGATTCTTATATCGCCGTACACGTGTCTGCGTCCTCCTTCATTCTCGTCTTTTTGCCTATTTTACTGTCCGTGCGACGCGTGTCTCCTACATTTTTTTTAAAAATTATGAATTGGAAGTTTGGAACTGACGTCGTTTTTTGCGTCACTCGCCCGTAACGGGCTGTTATTTTTTTTTAAACTTTATATATAATTAATAATTATATATATATTGCCGCCACTCGCTAGGAAGCATTAGTCATCAGTGTATTATTGTATAGTGCAATAATGAGTTTACTATATTCCTTTTATTTTTTATTTTTTATTATTATAACTAAAAAAAAAAAATAGTTCTTTCAAAAAAAAAATAAAAATAAAAATAGAAAATACTAAAATAATTGTTTAATTTAACAGTATTTCTTATTTTTTAAAGCAAAATATATATTTTTATTTATAAATTATATTTAAAATATTAATATATAATGACACATTGATTAAACTACAAAATTATGACATTATTATTTTTGTCATGTGAATCAATGATTATTATTTTTTTAATGATGACAATACATATTTCTCAATAATTATAAATATGTAATTAAGCTCGATAAATGTAAAAAGTTGATTTGATAGAGAGAGAGTTGTAGTTAATTTATTTGAACAATTTCAAGTTCAATTTGTTTGAAATGATATGTATTCCATGATTAATTATATATTCAAGTGAAACTTTTAAATATATAATGAAATGAAAGGTTTAAATTTATGTTGGTAAAATACATACAATGTATAAGTGATAGGAGGAAATATGATTTTGCAAGGGATTTGATTCTATTGTTGTCCTATAATATTTGTTTTTAGGAGAAGAAATTGAAAAAATCTTTGACCTATGGAAGAAAAAAGAAGGCAAAGATCAAGCGTACAGGCCACTGCTAGCTATCACCATTATTTTATTTATTTTATATATATTGTTTCTGCCATAACCTTTGCTTCTATTTAGTCGTATAACAACTAGATAGTTAGATAGCTAAATGGCTAAACTAAACAATATACATATAAATAGTATAACACATTTAATTATCTTCTGATTCTCACACACATATATATTAAAAAAAAAAAAAAAAAAAAAAAAAAAAGGAAAAATGTGTAGTGGGGGACATGTGGGGATCATGAAAATCACATAAGACTTGCCGAGGCAGACAAATGTAATGTCTCCATGTCTGAAAGAACCCTTCCATTAATTTTTGTGAAATTTTAAGCATCCATTGTAAATTACTGATTTATTAGCAGAGAAAGAGAGAGATGAGACACAAAAATCTTTTTTTTTTTTTATATATATTTGTACGAGAGAATTTATGAAAAAAGAAAAGATAAAAACACCCATTAGTTGTTTGTTCTATATTTTGTACATACCTTTCATGCATCCAACAATTTAGTTCAGTTGTCAATAATTCATAATTCATAAGTTAATAACATATGTCTCTGATCATTTTTTATAAAAAGAAAAAGGAAAATTAAAGAGTTTCCATGGAAGCAGTAGGATCAAGAACCAGTTATATATGTTGCATGGAATGGAAGGAATCAAATATATACAGGGGCCAGGTAATTAAAAAAAAAAAAAAAAAAAAAAAACCAAAAAATATGGCCAAGACAAGAATTTTTAATGGATTTTTTTTTTTTTTTTTGCCAAAGAATTTTTAACGGAGTTGAATAAGGAAGCAATAAGACTAGGGATTAGACTAGCTAGTACAAGGTTAGCTCACTATTTCAACCATTCTAATTCTAGAACTCATCAATAACAAGAAGGGAAATTAATTACTGGGGGAAAAATAGAACTTGAGATCTTTTAACAAAAATTAAAAAAAAAAAAAAAAAAACTTTTTTTTATAAATAAATAAATAATATATACAATAAAAATAAATTGGCCACATGTAATAGAGTTTGTGAGCCCGTTCCCCTCCAAGTAAGGACTTTTCTCTAGTGGGCTACCTAACTGCACTTAAGATAGAGACATGACTATATATAGGATACCAAACCCCTTCTTTAAATATTCATGATGTGTACATAAAAATTAATTAATATATGTACTCCATTTATAATATACTATATAGTTAATTAATTCATATGTTGTTAAATTATAACCAGCTGTTAGCTCACAATTAAGGTAATTAAATTTGTCATCAAGGGAAATTAATTAAAAGCATGTGAAATTGTTAATTGATAATTAGGAACCCAAAGCTAAAGCCAAAGCCAAAGCCAAAACCGATTAACGGTCTAATATTGCAACAGAAGTCCAAGGCAAGAACTTGAAGGTTTTAAAAGTCTATTCTTTCATTCTTCAAAGACCCACTTGCGTCAGATTACAATCTTTTTTCATCATTGCTTACGTACACTATGGTTTAAACCCAATTTTAATTTTAATTTTTTTATTTTTAAAAAATAATATTAATTAAATTAAGTTCAAAAGAAAAAAAAGGGTATGTCAATCCCACCAACAGGCAACAGCTATCATGAATAGAAAAGGATTATCTATTATAATATTATATGATTAATTATTATGTTATTTTTGATAAATGAGGTTAATTAAATAGACATTGTCAATACTAATCTTTCTCTCTCTTTCCTATTATGTTTGCTTCCAAACTTGGCTTGGATTATTAATTAAATAATGGATAATAAGGTTTCCCAACTTCCTAATTCAGAATGTTGCAATCAAAGATTGGTTGAAGGTCATGAAATTTAATAATTTTAATGAATATACATGTAACATTTGATTTGTCCCATTCCCATATAACATATATACGTTAGACATTTTAATTTATGAAAAAAATTGCAAGTCGGACGAATCAAATTTTTAAAATTTTTTAATATTTTTTAAATTTAAGCATGATTCACGAATATGTTATATATATATATATGCTAATGAGACTTTGGTTTGATAATAAGACTAAAATTAAAATAGTGAGAGATTGTAAATTTGAATTTCAAATTTATTTTCTACTCACATTGAATTGTATTATGTAATATAATTGTCGATTGATACTTAACACATTTGCATTTAGATGTTTATAATGTATATAATGTCTTAGAAAATATGTGTGCATATATAGATATTTGCTTTCTTGAATGAAGTGAATAATGTAGAGAAGAGAATGAAAAGGTTTAGAACTTTTGGGGGGTGGGATCATAAGAAAGAGAGAGCACTTATTTGCTCTATCTTTTTCAGTTAAAAACATATAAGAGTTGGGTCTGTCTCACACATGAGGCTGAAGAGAGACTGAAGACAAGTGAATGAAGTGAGTGAGAGGTAGATGGATAGATAAAAGAGAGAATAAGAAACAATCATCATTGCTAAAAACCAGATTATTCTCTGGCATGGGCCACCATGATTCCAAAAGAGAAAGTGTCACGTCACCACAAATATGTCCTTATCTTCCAAATTGCAATGCATAATCATCATCTCTTCTACTCCATTTTTCTTAATTAATTTCCTATATTATTCTTTCTTTATTGATTATTATTTTTATTTATGTATTGTGTGTGTGTGTGTGTGTGTGTTTCTTCATTGGGTTGATTCATAATCATTTTCCCCTGCTATATAGCTTTTTAATCATACCATTCATCTCTCTAATTCTTATGCTAAATCATGATTCTAATTTCCCCCCTTTAGCTATCAAAATCTTTCATAAAAGATTATGAGTTATCTCTGCTACTACTATATCATATTATCATACTTTTTTTTTTTTTTTTTTTTTTTTTATTTCAACTGTATTATTCCAATCCATGATCTCTTCTCTGAGCTCAAAGATCTACCATGTGAAGGAAATCTAGGACTACCAATCAAAAAAATGCATATCATAATGATCATTGACTTTTTAGTGAATATCACCCCTATTATTTTGTCATCAATTGGTGGCATTACTCTTAATTATGTGCAAATTAATTATTTATCTTCCCCAAACCCCTCTTAACAAATTCATGATCATGGGTATTATTTGATACAATAAAACATATTAAATTAATATTTCTCCTATTCTCTAAAAAAAAAATTAATATTTCTCCTAATTCACTCTTTTTCCTTAAAAAAAAAAAAAAAAAACTCGTAATGCATTTATTTTTATTACTGATTAGAATTCGATTTTTAAGATATGATAATATGAAAAATTCTTACTTATATTAAGTGTATAAATTTATCTCATATACTAAATTAATGAGTGATGAGATATTTTAGCCAATATGATTTATTTATTTATTTTTTATCTAATGAAAAGACATATTTTTATCTCATTGAATTGATATATACACTCAGTATAAATAAAATTTAAAAATAATAATATAATGTAGAGTGAGTTTTCATTTTGTATTTTTATAAATTCACTGTACATACGAGACACAAACAATATTTATCATTATCTAATTTCACTAGATCATGAACAGTAGCTTGTGTGTGTCACGAGCTCATCATAATTTAATGACTCCACATTAATATAATATGCGTGTAGTACACATCGCTTTTTTTTAATTTTTCTCTTGGGATCGTCTACTTAATTATATTTAGTACACAATTTAGTATTGAGAGTGTCGTGGAACATGATTTAATTGGATCATGGAATCATATTAAGAAAATGAGGTTTTGTCTTAGAGTGATATATATATATATATGAGACTGTCTCAAGCTAGATGAGCAAGAAATTTAGAACTTATGCACATGTTTTAGAGTGGATTGGTTTCTTTTTTTAAAAAAAAAAACAAAAAACAAAATACTCAATTCAAAAATTTCCAAAATGAATTAAAAAGAAATTTTGACTGAATGTTTTGTTATTAGTTGTTGTTATTAGCTGTTACTTTGAGTTATCTCTTATCTGTATTTAAGTTGTTGGCTAATACTTAGCTTTTCTTATACAGTTGTAAATATAAATATTTGATTTGTAATTGCTGAAAATACATAATATAAAATACATTTATCCTTAATTCCCTTCATGGTATCAAAGTTTAGCCCGATTCAATTTTAATTATTCAGTGTTCGTCTGAAATTTCAGTCCCAACAGTTGAGTCTGGTGTTGATTTTGTGTTCAAAAATTTCAATTTTAAAGGGAGAAATTCAATTTCAAGTGGTCAACTGAAAATTTAAATTCAAAAAGTTTAATTGTCATTTGAGGGGAGTGTTAAGAATCAATCTTACATTGAAAAAATATACTAAAAACACATGGATATATAATGGTTTGGACTTGACTATTTAATTTGTTAGTTTTAACATTTTAGTAATAGTTTGACTCAAACTCATTAAACTTAATTTATTCGTAGATTTAATATATACCCAATTCAAGTCACCTCTACCTTTTCAATTTAATTTCTATCATGATACAAGTAGGAGTGTCAAAACGTATTGGTGGGTTGTGTTCGTATCGGATTAAACTACTCAGGTGACACAATTATGGTCAACACGAACACGACTCATTTATTAATCGTGTCACCCTAACATGACACGAAAATTAAACAGATTATACGAACATGACATATATAACCCGTTTATTTAATTGGATCGTATACGGATCATGAACCCGACACAACCTATTTAACTTATATGACATTTATAATCTGAAAAATATAATATATTTGTTACAAAAATCAACTGTAATATTGTTCATAAATCAAATCATGATTAAAATTGTAAATTCATTAAAAATTTTATATTTCATATGTTTTTCAAACATACAAGTAAGTACCATCAAACAAATTTAAATAAGATTTTATTTGTTTTTGATTTTTTTGTCATTTTATTTTTTTATTCATTTTGTTTGCCTCTTCCAATGCAATATAAATAACTATTTTAACCCTTAATATTACTAAAAAATATGCGGGTTATAAACCCGACCCAACACGACATATGAAATTAAATGGATTGTAACGGGTTAGCGAATCAACCCGTTATACGACTCGTTTTAAGTAGTGTCATAAACGGATCAACCAGTTTACTGATACGGACCTGCTAAACCTCAACCATAATCCTAAAATTTTCTATGTTTGGTGAATCGAGTTAGCGTGTCATAATTTTTTTTGACACTCCTAGATACAAGTGATTATGATATTTTTCTAGGTTCTTTCCTCATTTCTTGGTTGTCCAAGAAACAACCTACAATTGCTCGTTCTTTAACAGAAAGTGAATATAAGGCCATAGCTAATGCCTACTTCTGAACTACTTTGGATTAAATCATTGCTTAATGAGATTGGTTTTCCTATCAATAATTCAACTCTTTGTGTGATAATGTGGGTACTATTTATTTGATTTCAAATCCTATGTTCCATGCTCGAACAAAGCATATCGAACTTAATTATTATTTTGTTATGAAACAAGTTACTAAAGGTTTTATTCAAGTTCGTTTTATGTACACCAAAGATCAGCTTGCTGATTTGTTTACTAAACCCCTGCCTATGTCTTAGTTTGAATGCCTGCGCAATCAACTTGGACTTTGTCATATGCATGGGTTTGCAGGGGTGATAAAATAACAATGTTTTGTTATTAGTTGTTGTTCTTAGCTGTTACTTTGAGTTATTCCTTATCTCTATTTAAGTTGTTAATTAGCTAATGCTTAGCTTTTCTTATACAGTTGTAAACATAAATACTTGATCAGTAATTGTTGAAAATACATAATACAAAATACATTTATCATTAATTCCCTTCAGTATCTAGCTCACGATTAAGTTTTACTTACATTAAATGTATATACCAATTCAATGAAATAAAAACACATGCAGTAAAAAAAAGTATCAGTATCTTTTCACTGAACAAAAAAGTCATATTGGTTAAAATATTTTATCACTCATTAATTTGATGTATGAGATAAATCTATGCACTTTTTATATATATATATATATATATATATAACTCGACCTCAAACTCAATGAAGCTAATACACACACACACACACCCTGCCTTCTTAGTGGGCATCTCTTAACAAAAGAGGAAAATAAATTAATTAGAATTAAAGAATCATAATCAAAGATTAGGAAACAATAATGGAGACGTTTTTTAACTTGTAGTTTATGATTGCGGCAGGTAAGGATTCCCTTAATCTTTGCCACCAATCACTCTTATTATATATCATCCGCTATTGCTACAAAAGTAAAATTGATTAAAGGTATTCTCGAAGAGACTTGCCATTTCTATGAGGATCATCATCAACAAGGAACCATCACATTAATCTTGATTCTTATACATAGTTATTATTATTATTTAATGTATTAAAAAAACGTAATTGATCTAGTCCGTCAAGTACTTTTGTTTTCAATTCAACAAAAACATTTCTAAGGTTAATAATAAAGATTTAAATATTTGACAATATATATATGAGACTATAGACATTTAATTAATCAACCATTATCTAATACAAAAAGAAAATTCCAATCTGACAATATATACATATATGCACACAACTAGAATATCATGGAGCTGTATATAGCTATTGTGGTCACAATAGAAATATTCTTGTCTTTTAACCCCAACCCAATGTATACGAGGGTTTTAGTTAGTATTTAGTATTGAATATAATGGACCACTCCATTGTTTAGAAGCAAATCTTTCAAAGCAGACAATATCTTTATTATAACACACACAGCACCGACCTCTCTTTATTTTTTTTTTCTTCTTCTTTGCTGGATAAGGGTACGAGAAAAGAAAACCTTGCATTATCAAGATTGTATTAATAGCAGTAACTAATTAACCAGACCATTGAAATCCAACCATTACTACACAGTTCTTGATAACAAGAGAAAAGTAATACAGTTGCAAAACAAGAAAAAAATACAATAATATGGTAATGAACTAATTAATGATGTGTAGATAATGCCATTTATAAAGAAAGAAAAGATAATATATATATATATATATATATATATATATATATACACATAATTTAAATATTGTAATTGAAAGTCTGATAATTTGGTCCTAAATTCTTGTTTATTTATTAGGAAAAAAAGAAAAGAAAAGAAAAGAAAAAAGAAAGGATATGATACTGTAATATATATAAGGCCTCATCATCATGATCATGACCATATAATCGCCACCAACACAATACTACTGTTTTGAATTTGAATTTGAATTTTTTTTTTTTTTTTTTATGATGATGGAGAATTTAATTAGTTGAAGAAAAAAGCCCTCCTAATAAAAATCTTAGAGCTCATCACTAATTAATCTCTCCTATTCAGAAGGACAAATCCATGAATCCACTGTACCTTCACCTCTCGGAGGAACATTCTCTAAACCTTTATCATGAAAATCCGATGAAGAAGCTGAATAATTCAACTTACAGCTATCAAGAGACCTTAAATGATCTTGATGTTGATTATGATCATTCCTCATCAGCCGCATCCCTTGTGTTGTTGCTGCTGTTGTTGTTGTTGTTGTTGTTCCATGTAATCCACTGATGTTGTTTATATTAACTTGACCATGGTTATTCATACCCAAGTCCTCAAGCAAAGGTAAAGGAAGCGAGGGATGAATAGAAGGAGGTTGTAAAAGGGATTGAAATGAGAACATTTGGTTTTGGTTTTGATTTTGCATGTTTAGCATATTTTGAGGTTGTTTAGCCATACCAAGATCAAGATCAGAATAGTTAATAGAAGTAGGATTGAAAGAACTAGTTGTGCCAATTGGAATAGATAAGGTTGTAGTAGTAGTAGCAGCAGTAGTACTGTGAGTATTGTTTAAAGATGGAGGAGAAGACGTTGAAGAGAATAAAAATGGAGATTGTTGATCAACTTTTTGAGCAGAAGGACGTAAAGGATAAAGTGAACCCATTGGATCCAAATGGCTAGATCTCATACCTGAGCCAAAAAGATCGAGTCTGCGAGAATACGGTGAGCCTGAAAATGGTGGTGCTGGGATCCCAGTGAATTCTTGCACCATTGCTCGAAAATTGGATGTGTCTGTGGTGAGAACTGTGGTTGGTGCTCTTCTTGATGCTCTTGTTCTTTTCTTTGGATTTCGAGTTACTAAATGGGTTTGATCAGATGGAGAAGAAGAGCGAGCTGATGATCCATTGTCCTGTACAGATCGCAATTGCATTGATGGAACCGAACCCAAAATTGATTGGCTTGATGCTGCTGCTGCGGTTGCTGATGATGACGAACTTAGAAGGTTGTTGTTGTTACCAAGATCGGTGCAATCCACCTGATTATTATTAGATCTTAGGCTTCTTGACCGAACCAAATCAAGATTCACTAGAGAAGAATTGAGATTTGGGTTTGCTGGAGATTGAGAGAAGGAATGGAAAAGATTTGGTGAAGGATCAAAAAAAGTGGGTTGTTGTTGGTGATGAGAAAAAAGGTTTGATGATGATAAAGAACCAAAGTGGGTAGAAGGATTCAGGAAAGATGGAAGTGAGTCTGGTCTTGAATCATACTCTTCATCACCACCACTTGAAGACATACTACCACTGTTTCCAGAATCCATAACTTATAGTATATTAAGATAAGAAAAGATATTAAAAAAACCTGAAAAAAGGAGAGATGGTGATAGTTGCCAAGTTGTAGACAGGAGAAAAAAAATATATAAATAATTTAGAAAGAGAGATAGATAGCTAGCAATTATGGAGATATGCTGCAAAGGAACCCATCAAACTAAATGAAGAATTAGCATATATATATCTTCTAAATCAGCTTTAAAGAAAGTTCCCATATCTTTTAAAGCCTGATCTGAAATGGAGGCAATCTCTTCCTTGTCTTGCACTATCAACAAAAGTTTCTGTGAAAAGAAGAGAAGAGAGAGAGAAAAAAATTGCCCACAGATCTTTGATTATGATGCTGGAGATCAGAAAAAGCACAAACCCCACAAAACCAATCTCTTTTCTTTCTAATTTTTTGCTTCTTCTTCTTCTTCTTGCTTCAACTTCTTGTTGTTGTTGTGTGTTTATATTTTGTGGTACATGGATTAGGGTTTTGGAAAAGAAAAAAGAGAAATGAAAGAAGAGAAGGGATGTTATTTAAGCTTTTTGCTGTTAAAAGAGAAGAAGAAGACTCAACAAATGTTTCCACTAAGAAGATCCTTTAGAGAGTGCAGAGTGGGGTCTCCATTGAAGTAGAGAGTTGCCGGTGGCTGGCAACGGGTCAAACTCAAACTGAATGAGAGAGAAATGGTTGGGTTGGCTAATAGGTTTATGAATGTGAAAGGAAGAAAATGATGTAAAATTATAAAGTTCGGAAAATACATAGAAAATATTAAAGAAAATTAATATATATATATATATATATATATATCCCCCCTAAAAAAAAAATACTATTTAAAAAAGAAAAAAAGAAAAGAGTATAAAGTTATAACAAGTTGTGTGCGTGCTCTACGGCTATAAATACAAAGAAAATGAACAAATTCATTCATTTCCACCGTCACAAAAACCACTATTACAAATTCTCTCCTTTTTTTTTTTTTTTTTTTTTTTTAAGTTCACACTCATATATCTATTTATTTAATTATTTAAAATATAATAATAATAATGAATAATTCTTTTGTCCAAGAGGATTAGCAGTCAGTCACAGGATAGATACCACCATTTAATTACACGTACACAAATATAACTTTGTCTTTGCTATTTAATAATAATACTATTAGTTATTATTTCTTTTTACATAATTATAATCAAATATACGTTCATTAATTAAATTTAAATTTAAAAAATATTGAATATTTGAAAGTTATAATTTGTTTGATTTATAATTTTTTTCATAAATTAAAACCCGTAATTCAACATATAATAAGTATAATTATGATTAATGGCTTTATTTATTAATCTTTTCTTTATGTATATATATATATATATATATATATTTGTATGAAATTTTTAGTAAGAGCTAAGGCGTGACTTGATGATGATATATCAGCAACTCTAAAACCAAATCTCAGCCTTTGACCAAGTCAGAGCTCAGAAACAAGGAAAGAAAATCCAAGTTATAATTAAGCAACATCAGAGAATCTTTTACCATCTTCCTCTTCTCAAAAATTTTATATTCAAACAACATTACAATACATTTTCTATTATTATTTTTAATTAATTAATTAATCTCTTTATTCTTTTTGGTTCATGTAAAAAGAAAATTTTCTTTGGTTTATTTTATTTATTTATTTATTTTTTTTATAAAGGGAATTCTTTGGTTCATGTTTGATTCTTGGTATATATATCACATATAAGAAAGCACTCGTATATATATAAAATCTTTGATACCCTAGCTAGCTAGCTAGTACATTTTATTTTCTTTTGGTTGTTGATGGATGCTTCATTCTATTCTTTTTTTTTTAAAAAAAAAAAATAAAATAAAAGAAAGAACTTTTAGGGGAGGTGTATATAATTAATTTGGATGGATAGGTCGGTTCACCCACAACCAAGTTTGCTACAACCATCCAAATTAAAAAAGTAATTAACAGTACTTAATTTGTTTGTAATATACTTCTACACCAAAAAAAAAAAAAAAAACCTTCACACCTTAAAATTTTTTTTTGTCAAAGATATTATATATATAAAAAAAGTTATAAATTAAGTTGGAAATAATGCTAAAATAGATAAATATTTCAACTATCAAAGTCAAATCTTAATTATTAAAATTAATAACAAATATAACTCAAACTCAATATAAACATATTTAAAATCTAAATCATATTGAGTTTTATAATTTGTTTGAAATAAATGAATTTCACAATTTAAAAAAGTTTTGTATTTGAAATATTAAAAAATATTCATTTCAATTCTACAAATTCAATTCCATAAAATTAAATATAACTAAACTCAAAATGAATTCTATAAAACTAATAAAACAATTATAATAGACAAAAATATTATTTCTTTTTCTCATGCTCTCTCTCTCCTCTTCTCTTTTCTCTCTCTTTCATCTCTTTTTACTACACTTTCTTTTTCTTTCTCCTTTTACTACTACTCTCTCTCTAATATTTTTCTTTTTTTTGCCAACTAATTTTTTATTATATTTTACAAATTAAATATTAATTATAAATATAAATATATTTATTTTTAGTTCTTTTATTTTTTTAATTTTATTTAATATATTAAGGGTATTTTAAGAAATAAGAATAAAAACAACTCATTTATAAATTTGTTCCAAATATAAAAATATGAAATTTGATTGAATTTCATAATTTAAGTTGTGTTTTTCTACAAATAAGAATTCATTTATAAATGAATTATACTTGAAATTCATTAATAAATAAATTCCACATTTATGATTCATTTATTCTAAACGAACTGTTAAAATTTTAAGTTTACCACTTGATGAAAATTTCAATATATATATATATATATATATATATATATATATATATATATATATAATCTAATTAATAATAATTAAGAAATTAAAGTGATGAGACTAAACTAATAAATAGAATTATGATAGAGGCTAACATGTCTTTGTCAAAGTACGTGTTATTTTATTCTCTATTATGGCTATTGGCCTGGCCTACATATACCAAATCCTGTAACCCTAAAGATCCGAATTGAATTCTCTTCATGTCTTTTATGCCTACACGGAATCGTATATTAATAAACAATAATACAAATAATTTTTTTTTTAGGTCTCAATTTGTATCAATCTGACTGCTACCTTTCACACATATATATATATATATATATCTTTCGTTCTTCCACATACGGCTTGTTGGGAGACAAGGGTTTATAGTTGCTCGGTGGTTAAGCTAATTCTGTGATTGTTGCCATTAGCTATCCATTTTTTTCTTTTTTCTTTTCCTTAAAGGGCCTTTATAATGTTTTGTTTTCAACAATTCGGCTAATTAATTAATTAATTAATTGGATTGTGTTATGTTCTCTCCTTATTTAAAATCCATTCTGTCTACTGCCTAAAATTATTTTATTTCAAGTGTTTTTAACTCATGCATCCAATGGTGTATAAAATAAAATTATGTTTCAATATACTCAAGAAAAAAAAAATTATTTGAGATCTTAGATCAATTTACGTGTCTATTTAGACTAAATTTCATTTTTTAACCGGATAGTTTTAGAAAATACCTCCGTACTTAATTGTTGTATTCCTAATTATTTAATTAATTAATAAAGTAAGAAATATACTCATTTTGTCAATTAAATAAAATTTTAGAGTTAATATATTTCTTATATACAAATTTTAGCCTCCTTTTTTCTTATGTAAATTTGTAAAAAACTTGGTTAATTAATTAGGAGCTTTATTCCTAGCAAGTGTATGTAACATTTTCCTTTAAATACACCAATATATAAATGCATGCTCCTAATCTAATTATAAATTATGAACATAATTAACTAGTAGTTAGCTAGTTCATACCCGAGAGACCATTAGACAAATTTTTTTTGGAAATTTAAATGAATCAATTAACTCTTACACCTAGTGGTTAGGATTCAGTGAGAGAAGATTGCTACATGCAATAATATAATATTATAACTGATCAACACAACAAGCCTTTTGATAATAATAAAAAAATAATTACAAAATTAGTAAGGGAAAACCATTTATAAAAACAAAATTAACAAGGAAGAATATCAATTTAATTAATTATATCTTCTATAAAAAAAAGAAATGAAAAGAAAATTTTAAAAAAAAAATTGTGCTTTTATAGCCTTTTAATGATCAAGAGCTAATTGTTGAAAAATATATTCCCTCCGTTTTACAATAACTGTCGTTTTAGGAGTATGCACACATATTAAAAAAGCCATTAAATACTTTTAATTTTAATTAATATAGACAAATATACCCTTATTTTCTCTCATCAAATAAGAAAAAACATATGAAATATTGGAATTGTGATGAGAGTAAAGTTGGAAAAAAGCTAATAAATGCTATATTGAACTTCTAAAACGACAATTATATTGAAACAAAATCACTTTTTAAAAAGACAGTTATTGAGAACCGGAGGGAGTATAATAATATCAATAAATTAATTCATTCTTAATTAACTGTGACAGGCTAATTAATTAATTAATTATCATCCTAGCTAGCTATCACAATTCAAGCTGTAATGATCTCGTGTAGGCATTTCTTTTTACATTTTTTTTCTTTTTCCACTTTGCTTTTTATTTATACAGCCAATTATAATTATTAAAAAAAAGAAGACATAACGCGTGGCTTGTAAGGATATGGTAGTTGAACAAAAAAAAAAAAGCTGCTGTATTTTTCGTGGAAAATGAGATTTTTTTCAATTTATTCATATTAATGTATGATTGAAATTTTTTACCAACTAAATTTTCTAAAGTGCCACTTGGATTTAACACATGATTAAGAGTATTAGACT
>CATKHJ010918883.1:0-13823 GCA_949750685.1 Vernicia montana
CCATATGTTCATTGAAACTATTCTATTACTTGATTGAACTTATGTTCCATTGATATCTATTCATGAACCCAATATGTTGAAATACCTAATTGAGACCTTTGGTCTACTATTCGTTGATAATGATAGCATATTGAAACCTTACTCCTTAATGAGTATCATTGTTTATTTATTTCTTAATACTATCAATTGTGAAATGTTATATGATATCTAAAGTAGAAATCCCCATCTGATGTGGGATATACATCAGTCATGTGCACATGGTAAAGAAGGCCCGACGGATAGGGATAGTGTATCCGCCCTAGCTAGGAAGGGGGTCCTAGCCGGGAAACCTGGTCAGTTTTTTGCATGACTTATTGTGATGAGTGTGTGAAGCTTTTAGCCGAAACTCGATCTATATGTGAATGAGAACATACCATTCTCGGATATTTGATTTCTACTAAAAGAAAAATATATCATATTTAATTGTTTACCTTTTGGATTCATTCATTAATTTCATAAATGAATCCCATCATGATAGTTCCAATTATCTAATTGTATATATATTGCCTAATTGTTCATATTGCCTAAAGGCATTAAAGCTACATTGATTCTTATATTCATATATTCTTCATTATACCTGGCCGGCATAACATATTGATATTATGCATTCACTGAGATTTATATCTCACCCCTTCGTGGTTTATCTTTTTCAGGTGCTATAGAAGTTATGATGAGTTAAAACTCAAGCTATATCTTCTCACTTGGGGGTTACTCTGTCTATTTTCATTTTTGTCAATTTGTATATCATAATGAGTATGTATCTCAAAGAGTTGGTCTAGAGTTTTATGGTCATTGTGGTATTTTGGTATTAGAATATTGAATTCAGTGATTTCATTTTCGGATTGTAATATTTGGATATATCATTGTATTAATGGTATTGTGTATCGTATTGAAATTATTGGCATACATTGAATGGTTATAGTAATGTGTATCAGGTTCTGATCTAAGAATAGTTATATGCATGATTGGTTATAGATTAGTATTGGGTTCTACGGGTTTTCGATGGCCTTATGCCTACCCATGCCCTAGGATCGTTGTGACTCGAAAGTCGGGTCATGACAGAAACCCTAGGTTGGCCAAACGTAGGTAGAGAGGGAAAACCCTCGCACTTCAATCATTTAAAAAATTGACACATTTATCTTTCAATTAACATGTCAAGCAACCCAAAAAAGTATGCATTTCAAATTATGGAATAAGAAATCAAAAACACTCCTTTGGCCGAACCATAAAGGAAGAAAAAGAAAGAAAAGATTCAAGCAATGAGGAAAGTGATTCAAGAATCAACCTTGGTTTGAAGAGAGAGTGAGGTTTATTGAATACTTTGTCTTGAATCTCTTCCTCCCTCAAAATCTAGGGAGGCCAAACCATGTGGAAGAGAAATGGAAAGAAAACTTCGACACATGGGGAAAAGAACACAAGAAACATTCATGGAATGAGAAATGGAGAAGGTTTCATAAAGACATTACCTAAGAATTCCTCCTCCTTCAAGTGCTCTAATGGTGGCCGAACCTTAGCTCTTTGGTGGCTAGGTGTCACTCCCTAACTTCGAAAGTGTGATGGCCCTAGGGCATGGGTAATCATAAGGGTACCAACAACCCATAGAACCCCTCATTCAATAATATAATTCACTTAACATACATTATACATGATCCCAAGATCACAACCTAAGTTAACAGTATCAGATACCTCACATATACCAAATGTATACTCATCAGATACCATTGTAATTTCGATATACTTAACATATACCACATGTATACTATTCGTATACTGATGTTTCTCATCATCAATCAACATGTTACTATTAACAATTCTATATACTGTAATCCGAATAACATATCATATTACAATTTCTGACCATCAAGAAATATTCAAATTAACCAATTACTAAAATATTATAACCATATTAATCCATGAAGCTCTAAATGATATGACCCAAAGAATCAAATTTTGATCATTATACATTCAGCGAAGCAATCCTAAGCGGAGGCTGATACTTGAGATCCACTTATTGACTCTGCTACTGGACCTGAAAATAATACACTATAGGGGTGTGAGAGAAGCTCAGTGAGTACATAAGAATAAAAATGGAATAGTGTATGAGTACATATTTATCAATATAATTAATAGGATCTTATTGTATCAATGTGAAGGAAGATATCAAAAGCAATCAATAATGGTTTGAAATGAATAATATCTTTTAGCATGAATCATAATTCTTGGAAGTGGTGTGCTTCCCACATGTAAATATTAGAGTGGCGGCCAAAGCCTTGCTCACTCATACAGTATCAGTAGCGCGAGACTGATAAGGTCTCATAGCTAGGACCACCCTTCCTAGCTAGGGTTGGATATGCTTGCCATACCCGCAGGCTTTACCATGTGCACATGACTGATGTGTTACCCCACACAAGATGGGTATTTCTGCTTTCAAGAGCATAATAATGTCATTTTGATCAAGTAATTCAAGCATTATGATATTATGAATCAATAATGCACAGTAATGAATCATTAGAAGATTCAATGAAATTCTATCAATTACATGAACATTGAGAATTCATATGGGTAGGTCGAATGGTTTCTTAAAGGAACATAGTTATAGGAATGATTTATCAATCAGGGTACATTAAGTTTCCAAATGAGAGGCATTGGCTCAAAAAAGGGTTCATTGTACTGAAGAGATTAACACATAGAAGGGTAGGCTCTTTTACCAAGTTTGATTTGAATTCAATTTCAGTACTCGTATACAAATAGCAGTAAGTAGGCCAAAGGCCTCTTTGAAAGGATTTTTTTGATGCATTGGTTCAATTATTGGTTTTCATAAGATTTAAGCATTTAGATTAAGGTTTCAAGTACTCACCATGACTTGCTTAGCTCCTAACGTAAGCTCTTAACACAATTTGAAATGATGCTCCTCAGTCTCCGGAACACCTTCCTTGTCTTTTCGTTTAGGTGCTATATTGAACCATACCCTTTATGACATTCAATTGAAGATCATTAAATACCTTATCAAATTATTTATTCTATTCCTAATTTTAGCACTACTACATCTACATTAAGATATATAAATTATCTAATATCAATACAAGTCAATATATATACAATAACACATATATGTACATATAATAAGTTAAAGCACATATATTTTGATTTCATGTACTGGCCGAATGGCCTTGAAGAATGCCTTTAATTCACATTGTCACCTTGGATTCATATTGGATAATCATATTCAATTCAATATCCATCATTCTCACTAATCATTTATTCATTGCTTACATATATATAGAATTCATTAGTTTACAATTAATAACTTTGAAACATTACATCTTCACTTATTATATATCACTTGACCTTGTTACATTCTTTCTGTCATTTCTCCTGATTTACTAATTCAAGTGAGTTGATTCTTTTTGTATTTTACACTAGACATATGAATTTGCAACATATCCAAAATTTAACTTAGAATTCAATCTATAGAAAACTTGGTGGCCATTTCAATCCAATTTTGTTTCTGTTGCAGGGTATAACTCAAGATTTATACTTTCAAATAAAATTTTAATTTACTGAGAGTTACTAAAGACACTAAGAAACATTTCTTATGTTTTTAGTTTAGCTTTATTCAATCTTTAAAGTCCTCAAATAAGAAGATCTAATTCAGTTTACAAGTTGAATCCGAATACAGAGTCAGTTATAGAGCAAGCTTTATTTCTCAAACTATACTTGGAATTTTATCAAGCCCTTTTTTGAGTTAATTCTTCATATATCAGTGATCATTTTACTAGTTTTTAGTCTCTATTAATTCAATATCTATCATCCTCAATTCATGAGGTAAATTCTCAGGTTTGTCAATTGTGTTAGATTATAAGAATTTTCAGACCTTATCACCTTCACTATATCATAGCTTAAAATATAAAATATCCGATTTAAGTTTTATTTTACACAGAGTTTATACACATGTTAGTTATCATTTTTCTTATTTTATACTTGGCCTAACTCAGTCTCTAAACCAATCAATTGAATTACTTTAATTTGGATTGCCCTTTTAATCTGTAAACAGTACCAGTTTTAGTTCAAGTGTGATTTCTCTTTGTATACACTAAACCTCTCAAATTTGTTTTACAGTTGTATACTTGAGATATTTTAATATAATTTTGATGTTTTAGTTATCCCCAAATTATGTTTATAAAATCCATAATGGGTTCAAACTGTTTCGGGTTACCCAGAAATCCCCAAATATGGGTCAGTAAAATTGTAAGAAGGATATCTCATTACTCTTAAATAATTTCATCCAATCCTTTTATGGGTCTATATTTAAGATAAAACACTAAAACTTTGATATTTAACACTTCTCCAAATTCGGTCTCTAAGTGTATAAAATTGGCCTCTCAATTTCTGTCAAATTCCAAAACCTAACTTTTCAATTTCAAGTTCAAAAATCAAATCAAGTTCTATCTTGCATTCTATACTCAATTAAGCTATCAAATCTTTTAATTATATTCATTTTACACTCATAATTATCAAAAGAGCAAAATAAATTAATTTTTCTCAAAATTCATATTCATGGCCAAATCAAGAAAGGAAGAGGAAGTGAATAGAATAGTTCATTTAAGCAAGAAGAACATATGAAACAAACTTAATTTATGGAAAGGAAGAGAGTTAATGAAGAACTTACCTTTGAATTCTCTTGTCTTCTTCAAAGGTGGTTTGGCCGAATGTTTTTGGTGAATAAAGGAGAGTTCCTTGCTTTAATGGTTAGTGAATATGGAACAATAAAGTGATGCAATTTTTCTTTTAATGAATTTTGAATGGTGGAGATTTAATCTCACAAATGAATGGTGAAGATTGAAAGGCTTCCTTTGGAAGCTTGGTAGATGCACATAGTGTGGGGGTGGTACCCACACTTATTTACACATTATCACTTTTAAATACTTCCATATTTGGAAATTGACAATTTTTAACATTTTCAATTATACTATAGTATGTATGATCTCATTTATTCACATGAATATTCAATATTAATCTTATTCATATCAATTATGCATTCTAGCAATTAAGTATTCATTTTTCTCACATTGAATTTTACTCATCAATGTATTAATTAGTATAAGAAAGGTTCGAAATTTGATCATGTACAAGTAAATTATCTATGATTCAAGTCCTACTATATTGGTCCAATTATCATTCAATTTCATTTCTAGGTCTTCAAGGCTATTGGTTATGAGTTATGTGAGCTTGAGGTATTACATTTTACCCCTCTTAAGAAAATTCATCCTCGAATTTAAAAGATTTGTCGATCATTGAAGAAATAGTTGAAGTCATCGTTGCAGTATATTTTCATTACTTTCTCAGTTTCATTTCTCAATACTTTGCTTTTGTCATTAGACTCTGACCAAAGTTATCGCTTTATTTCGATCTTTCTTCATTTTTCCTTTCTAAGATGATGACACTTTGGCATCTTAATATTTTTAATACTTTTGAGGGATTAGATACACATCTTTCAATATCATTAAATGAAATATCAAGTGAACGTATTCTAATGTTAAGCACAGTTAGCTTGTATCATTTTTCTTACCTTGTCAAGAATCTCATTGGTTTAAATAAATTTGATGGACAGTTTACCTCTATAATCTTTCAACAAATCATGTACTTTAAAATACTAGTCACTTACTTTTATCCAATAGATTTGATAATGTCTTTTTCTTCCATATAGTGCTTTATAGAGAACTATTTCAATAGATTAATAATAACTATTATCGTAGGCAAAATTAATGAAGATTAATTTCTTGTTTCAATTTCTCTTAAATCATCCATACATGATCGTAGAACGGTTCTTCCAAAATTTGAATAGTTACTTCAATCCCTCCGTTGTTTTACCACTTACCTGTTGAGGTAACTATTATTACTATTTACTCTTTTAATATCTTTAATAATTCTTATTGGAAATCATGTAAATGTGGAAATGTCATTAATGCCCTCATCCTTTTGAACTGTTTGAGTCTTTTAATTGTAATTCTTTCTCTATAGTTAGCTCATATTATGAAGTATGCTATTTTTACCTGACATGACAATTCATGTAGCTGACATGACAATTCATGACTCACTTTTCTTCCGATTCTCTAAGCCAAACTCATCTCTTTTCAAACGTATGTGAAGGAATAGTTTCTCACTTTAGGCAGAGAAGTTTTTTGTAGTTGCATTGATTATCTCTATCTTACGGTCATGATGGACTGCTCTTTCTAGAGTGATAAGTTCCCAAGAATGGGTTTTGTCATATCCTTAATTATTTGAATAAGAGAGCGATTAAACCACTATAAATTGAGAAATAGTGCATCAAATGATATTACAATCAAATTTCTAACTTCCTCTCAAAGATTTAAAATTTTTCTCTTGATCTATCAATTACTTTTTCACTTTATTCTCTTAAGTTTTATGGCATTCTCTGTATCGTCTTCTTCTGGACCTAGTCCTTTTCTTTATAATGGTGTTCCTCTTGAACTCCAAGACAATGTTACTCAGAAAACTCTCCATGATTTAGCTATTAAACAAATCTTTGAATATCAATCTCTTCTCATATGAAAGTATGGATCTCGATTTATTCGAGAGTTAGCAATTCATCCTGAGTATCCTTTTCTTAGGATTTACGCTTTTATGGACTTCACCATGGATTCATTTTGGTAGTGGCCAAAAGAATTTTTTTGTTTTCTATGGTACTTCCTTCACCTTTATCATATCACTGTGGAAGTTCAGCCCTTCCATTTTATGAAATATATTACTCATTTGTAGAGTAATAGCAGAGCTAATCGTTATTTAGTCACTTTCTTTCAATAGTTTAAACCTCTCGATCAATGGGAGGACTTTCTCTTTTCAAAACTGAGAGGTATGGATCGAACAACAATACCAACTCTCCGATCTATAGTTGTTTTCCATCGCTCTTATATAGCCGTGAATGATAATAGTTCAAAAACTTCATTAATTGTGTCCCCTCAAGTATTTATTTACAAAACTTATCCCTTTTTGTTTTGTAGAGATTTATTTTATCATCCTGAAGATTTCACTAGCTTTGAGCACCTCATGTGTAGCAAGAACAAAGTTGCTCCACGTGGGCTATGGCCTCTTGAAGAAGCTGATGCCTCTTAGTAGGCATTTTCTGCCGATTATTGCAAGAAATTCATGCGAATAAAAAGAACTGGGAGGAAAATCATCTCGAGGGTTTTCGTCCAAAGGATGAATTCCAAACCTTAATGTTAACTGATGATAAATTCGATCATTCCCATCTCCTATGGACTCATCTTGTGGATGACTCCCAAGATCCTTATGAATTTGATGAGGCGGTAGATCAAGGCTTTTCTGATGATGATGAAGCAATGAACTTATCTCCTTCACAGGAACCTATCAAAAAGTAGGGGTCCCTTACACTTATTGTTGTTATGGTAGAATAGTCTTACTCTAAGACTTTTGAGTTTAGTAGGTTAAGATAATGATGTTTATGTCTTTTCTTTAATCCTATTGTTGATTTTCTTTTCTCTAGATCTTCTTTTGTGTCTATATTTAAAGGTTGTCAAGAGGCAAAGAACAGGACTAGAGACACTGTCTCCATATGTGATGAAGTAAAATCTTATGCTTTGTATCATTTTATATTAGAACCGCTATAGATTTCATAATCGTCTTTTATATACTCATATATATGTAGCACACTCTTATTAGTGTGATAGATTTTAATGACTTCTTTCAGACTTAGGTTTGCGTCAAATAGTTCATTTTCAACATTTTTCTTGAAATCGATCCTCTTTTCCTTTCTTTAATTAAAATACCTCCAATTCATTTACTTTAACATCTAAGCAGATAATCTCTATTTAAACTTATTTACTGATGAACTTCTTTGTCAAGTAACTTTCTCTCTACTTAATTTGCTTCAATAATTTTAATGGGTGGGATGGGTGGGGGACTACTTTCCTTTCCAAGTGTTGGGTTGCCATCTATAATGATAATAAGGAGAAAATATTTGTTTCCTCAATTGCCTTATCTCATTCTACTCTTAGTTTAGCTTGCAAGTCTTTTGTTTCTCAATATCTCCACGTTTATTTGACAAATCTTATTCTTTCTCTTATCGTGAATATGTTGTCACAATCGGGATAATATATATATACATACATCAATGTGTGTAGTCACAGTGTTCAAAACAGCTTTCTGAGCCATGCTCCCGTTATAGTGAGATGTATTAGCTTTTAATCGTTTTCTTTGCCAAGGTGACATTTATATCCTGAGTACATATAAAAATTAATATACTTTATTACTATTTATAACATATATCCATTTCATACGGTATTCATACTTTCTACAATTCAAATTTCCCTTAAGGAATTCATATATTCAGTTGAATAATCTTTCACTTGACTTATTTTATATCGATCCTAATTATTTCGTATTTCCTTCTATCTCCATGTCCAACTTCTTCTGAGTGACTTTCGGATGTATTCAGGTTTCCTCTATCATCACAATTCCTTTCTTATTCATATAGTCTTCCATATCCTTTTCAAGACTACTTTAGTCCATTGTTTACTCTTGATTATTCATGTTTCTTATTCTCACTTAACTTATCTATCATAAGTCATTATCCTAATCAATTAATTATATCCTTATGCAATAATAATCAATTTTGACTATCTTCAATTTCTTCATCTCTTTAACTATTTATAATTTAAGTATCCGTTATCTTGAGTCAACTCGTCTATTCCATTTGTTTCACTATTATAACTTCTTTTTTACTTATTCTCATTTCAGTCTCATCTTTATCAGTTAAATCTTTCAACCATGCTAGTTCTTCATTATTCTGTAGTTTCATTGTCTTTGCGATTCTCCTTACTTTATTATTTTTTACACTTTTCATTTTAGCATTTACTATTTCATCTAATCAATACCTCATTTACCTTTCTTAGTCACATTCTATGTTTGTTATTTTCTATAACATCTACTCTTATTCCATGACCACTTATCTCATTATTAATCCTGCTTCTACATGGGATATCTCACTAAAATATATTTATTCTAATCAATAAGACTCCACTAGTATTTAACTTGTACATATACCTTTTTGTATTCCTCCCTTTATCATTTATGTCTTTATAATTTTGACTTTCATTGTCTCCCTTATAATACTTTATTTCTTTATCATACTTATTATATTCATCCCTTTTTTCTTTACTTTCCCCCTATTCTAAGACTTTAGTTAAGTATAACAAAAATTCTTCATATTTTTCCTTTATTCGTTTTCATTGTCGTATTTCAAATAGTTTCACATGTTTCTCTAGAGGCAGTGTGATAACTTATTGGTCATCGATCATTTTCTTTCTCGAAGATACTAATCGACATTCTTTCTTTCAATTCTTATTCGGTATCTACACAGGTAGCAGGAAAATTTCTATTTCTCTCATTGCGGGTGTCGTTACTGGGAAGTACACAGTAGATGGCATATAATGCCTTCCTCTTCTCACTTGTCGATCTTTGCTTTGACTCATATCATTACTTCTACATTCTTCAATAGTCTTCGTTTCTTCTCTTTTTCTGGCTTGCCGTCTAAACATAGGTGACTTTAACAGATGATCGTATACTAACACAACGTGTAGGGTAATGTTAGATTTTTACACTCTCACCATTATGAAATAATTTTCCTTAGTATATCTTTATCCTAAACAATACACATGTTTTCATATGTACAAACAGTTTATACACTACTATCATTATTCACATTACATAAGTCTTTTCACAAATAGTAGATGCATTGATGTTTTTATCAATATTCAACAATTGGCTATTTCAGAGAATTTCTTTTAACAATACACATTCATTTTTCTTTATAAAATTCATGTGAATAAATGTGATCATGCATACTAAAGTGTAATTAAAAATGCTAAAATTGTCAATTTTCAAATATGGAAGTAATTAAAAGTGATAATGTGCAAACAAGTGTAGGTCCCACCCCACACCAAGTGAAATTCGGCCAAGCTAGGCCTAAAAGAAAGACTTATATATATATATATATTTTATGTTAAGTAGTTAATTAGAATGTTTTAAGATAAGAAAATTAGATGTTGACCCCACTTTTGACTAATTAAAATTGTATGTATAGAAATATTCTTGTATAATTAAAATAATTGAATCTAGACATCTTCCATAAAATATGTGCATCCATCAAGCTTCTAAAGGAAGCCATTCAATCCTCACCATACATTTTAAGAACAAATATACACCACATATTTAAAAATGAAGTAAAAATCTTATAAGTCAAACTTTAAGTCATTTTTTTTTCATTTCACTTTTCTCTCATTAAAGAAAAGAAGACACAAACTCTCTTCCTCACTCTAAAATTTTGGCACTATCATGATCAAAGAAAGACCAAGGAATTCCAAAGTAAGTTCTTAATCAAACTTATTCCTTTTATTGATACGAACCACAAGTATGTTAAACTTGAGACCCAATATCTTTACGCTTGAAAGCAACTCCTTGGAAAGCTAAATCAGATTTCACCAAGTCCTCGACCCAAATTCAACCCGTGAAAGAGAACCTTGGAATAAAATACTCTCAAAATAATTAGCTTTGATTGTATGAACTTTGATTCAAGCTAGAATCAAACATAAGAGAAATCACTCTTAATTCATTTTTTTTCATTCAAAAACATCATGTATTCCTCCATTACAATTCTGCCCATATTAGTCTTAGAACAACCCTCCAAGAATAGGAAAAGTCAAAAGCCAACTAAGACAATCAAAGGCAATGAATACTTGTCTTGGAAAAATCCTCCAAGACTAGGAAAAAGCCAACTAAGACAATCAAAGGCAATGAATACTTGTCTTGGAATAATCTTCTAAAACTAGGAAAAAAGCCAAAAGCCAACTAAGACAATTAAAGGCAATGAATATCTTTAATGGTGTGTACAAGTTTAAAGCTAAGCTTAACTTATTCTAAAATTAAACAAACTGAAGTTGGGCTTAATAATTAACATAGATAGCCCAAACACATAATAAACTAAATAACATGTGAATTAAAATAGGTATAAGATAGATAATGGGCTGATGTAACAAAGTTAGCCCAAATGGAAAATGGAATCTGAAACTTGCATCACGATGAAACTTGTACAAATTTTGAGAATGCGAATTCCATAGAAGCTTCAATCTTCAAGTTTTGCCTTCTTGTACTTGTATCAATGTTACCAAGCTTTGATTATTGTCTTGAAGTCCAAGCTTGATATTTGAATCTTCCTTGCAATTCTGAATTGTAGCAAGATCATTCCACAAGCCTTGAATCATCCCATTCAATGCTTTCTTGAATTTCTTCATTCTTGCTCTTGTGACGGGACCATTAGGAAGTTGAATTGGATCTTTGATCTTACTTGCCTCTTTATTTGTATCATTCCCTCCCTCCTCAAGATGATTCATCCACGAATCTTCACCATCTACATCAAAAGGAGAAAGATTAGCCATATTAAAAGTTGCACTCACATTATACTCACTAGGAAGATCCAATTTGTAGGTGTTATCATTGATTTTCTCAATAACTTGAAAAGGACCGTCTCCTCTTGGATGGAGTTTTGACTTCTTCTGATTTGGAAACCACTCCTTGCGCATGTGTACCCAAACCCACTCACCAGGTTTAAATACAACTCGCCTTCTTCCCTTGTTTACTTGGCTTGCAATTTGTTGATTCCTCTTCTCAATGTTCTTGTGCACATCTTCATGCAGTTTCTTCACCAAATCTGCCTTCTTTTTCCCATCTAAACTAGTTCTTTCATCACAAGGTAAAGCAACTAAATCCAAAGGGGTTAGAGGGTTAAATCCATAAACAATTTCAAAAGGGGAAAAACTAGTAGTAGAATGCACAACTCTATTATATGCAAATTCAACAAACGGAATGCACTCTTCCTAATTCTTCAAATTCTTTTGGACAATAGCACGTAACAAAGTCCCTAAAGTTCTATTTACAACTTCAGTTTGACCATCAGTTTGTGGATGGCAAGTAGTAGAAAATAACAATTTAGTACCCAACTTACTTAATAAAACTTTCCAAAAACGACTTAGAAACTTTGCATTCCGGTCATTAATGATATATATAAGGGAAGCTTCAAGTCTCTTGGTGCATGATGCAATTCCATGGAGCTTGATTCGAGGACAAATCATTTCAAGAAAGGGGGAATGATGGGATTCGAATTATGCAAGTGTTCAAGTCCAAAGTCGAATAAAGGATTTGGTTATTTTCAGATTTGGATCCATTATGCTATTGGGCTGTTTTGTTGTTCAAGTCCATTAATCTATCCTATAACTTCTTTTATTGAGTTTATTTAGTGTTTTGGGCTGCCTATGTTATGTATTAAGCCCAAGGGTTATTTAAACTACTTTAAACTGATACGAACCACAAGTATATTAAACTTGAGACCTAATATCTTTACGCTTGGAAGCAACTCCTTGGAAAGCTAAATCAGATTTTAGTCTAAGTCCGTGACCCAATCCTAACTCGTGATAGAGCACCTTGGAATATGATCTTGCGATCTCCGCGACACAATACCAACTTGTGAAAGAGAACCTTAGAATAAAATACTCACAAAGTAATTAGCTTTGATTGTATGAACATTGATTTAAGCAAGAATCAATAAACAAGAGAACACTCTCTTAAGAAAAATCAAAGTTTTATTAATCATTAAAATCTATATTCTATAATCCGTCTAATTATAAAGAAAGCTTGAGTATTTATAGTGACTCAAGACTATTCTAGAATTCTAAAATAAGCTAGGAATTCTTCCTAGTCAAGGAAATCAATAAGAATCCTTCCTAGATAAGAAAAATAAACTTCTAGAATAGAAAATAAACTAAAATTCGGATTGGACTTTGACCTAACTTAAAACAGGTCCAAAACTACTTAAAACATAGAAATAAAGTAGTTTAAATAACCCTTGGGCTTAATACATAACATAGACAGCCCAAAACACTAAATAAACTCAATAAAAGAAGTTATAGGATAGATTAATGGACTTGAACAACAAAACAACCCAATAGCATAATGGATCCAAATCTGAAAATAACCAAATCCTTCATTTGACTTTGGACATGAACACTTGCATAATTCGAATCCCATCACTTTGTTACTATGGTTGCATTAAATGTAGAATCACCATCTTGTTTACTCCATGACAATCCTTCTTTAAATCCTGAAAAAAAAAGAAACAAGAAAACTAGAGGAAGACAAATTAAGTTTGTTAGTAAACAAAACCCTCTCTTTTTTTTCAATCATACAAACTTGTTTTTCTCTCTCTTTATTCGAACCATCACTCTTTCTTTTTTTCAAACCTTCACCTTCTTTTGCCACTCTTTTTTCCAACTCGCACTCACTCACACCCTCTTTATTACATTCGGCCATCTTTTGCTTTTCCCAATCTTCAAATTGCTTCAACCTTTTGAGATCATCTTCATACACTTCCCTTGGAGACAATGGATTAAGGGTAGTGCGCTTGCCATTCTTTTCAATCAAATATTGGTTGGTAAACCCATCATGTTTGGCTTTTCTATCAAATTGCCAAGGTCTTCCCAAAAGCAAATGTCCAGCTTGCATAGGTACAATATCACACAAAACCTCATCTTTGTACCTACCAATAGAAAAGGAAACTAAAACTTGTTTATGAACCCTAATCTCACCATATTTATTTAACCATCTCAGCTTATAGGGTTTTGGGTGTTTTATGGTGGGTAAGTTAAGCTTTTCAACAAGGTAATAGCTAGCTACATTGGTACAACTTCCCCCAT
>CATKHJ010919210.1:0-35594 GCA_949750685.1 Vernicia montana
AAGCCTTCAAGCTTTTAATGTGAGTGGGTGAGGAATTCTTGAAAGAAAATTAGGTCGGAAGCTCTGATATCTCGTATAAAATGATTTTGGGGCTCTTTATTCCTTTTATAGGCCGACTTCCAGTTTTGGCCCTGACATAAGTCGTGGTCTCTATTCTCTTTAAACCAATATGACCAAATCAGGCAGTAGCGTTGCGTCCCGAGTCGTACCCACTGTCGCAGTCGTGACCTTGACTCGGCACACTACTTAGAGAAATTCACGTCTTAAAGTCAATATCTCTACTGTTCACACAGAGAGCTCCTGGACGAAGGTCGAAGACCGAAGTCGAAGACTGATGGTCGAAGACTAAAGTCGAAGATCGAAGTCGAAGACTAAAGTCGAAGACTAAAGTCGAAGACCGAAGTCGAACGAACTTCCCCATCTCTTAACTTGCTCATACTGAAGTCGAAGACTGAAGGTCAAAGACCGAAGTCGAACGAACTTCGTCATCTCTTAGCTTGCTCATACTGAAGTCGAAGACTGAAGGTCGAAGACTAAAGTCGAAGACCGAAGTCGAAGACCGAAGTCGAACGAACTTCCTCATCTCTTAGCTTGCTCATACTGAAGTCAAAGACCGAAATCGAAGACTAAAGTCGAAGACCAAAGTCAATGCTACTGTTCACATGACTGTTTACTCTTTCAACATTATCAGGCAGGAGCGCTCTCTACTCCTCCTTTAACTGGCTCAAACACTTGTAATTCATTCAAATCATCAAACGCTTATCTTATAACTCATAGCTCATAAACATATTAGATTTACATCTAATAACTCGTAAAATGAATCACATGGATATACATATGAACTTGGGGTATTACAATACTATAGTTTTAATTCTATGGAATTAGTTATATTAAAGTTGAACTACTTCAAAATTGGTGGATTTTGTCAATGAATTTTAAATTACATTTGCAAACTCTATACATCAGAAATGAATTACATGTATTAACATATAAAATACGAAACTTGAAAATGAATTCTATTATGAAATTTGTTTTGCAAATAAAATGAATTATAAATTGAGTTGGTTCAAGAAAACTATACGAGTGAATCCAAAAATTAGAGAATTGTTGATATTTAATTTAATGTTATCAAATTTGAGGGAGTGAATATAAAAAATAATAAATAAAAAAAAAGTTGGATGATGAAATAAATTGTATTCTATGTAATAGCATTTCTCAACTACGATTTTTAAATACAAACTAGAAAACATTTATTTTATTATTACAACTTTAATTTGATATATTTTTTTTTTTGCCCAAAACTTTAATTTGATGATTTATGTTATGTTTTTGTGATTGAAGTATATATATAAACCCACTTCTTTCATAACTATACTACTACTCTCCCTTTACATTATTAAAATGTGTGTATATACACCATAAAAAAAAAAGGGTACCTATTTAACTTACTAGCAGTAGTCACACTTGGACTCAAGTGGTGAAACTCTAATATTTATTTTAAAAAATATTTTCACATTACTAATATTGTTAATTTATTAGAATAATTCAGTTACAACTTATTTATAGATTGTGTCGAATTAGTATATAAAAAGTAGTTGCAAACACCAAATATTTATTAAACGTATACCAATTAATGGTATACATATACCATTTTCTGTTATTTTATCTTTTTAATTTGTTATATTTCCAATATGTATGAATATAAAGTAGTTGCAAATACCGAACATATCCTAAATGTAAACCAATTTATGGTATATGTATACCATTTACTATTTATCTTTTGAATTTCTTCATATTTCCAATCTGTATGAATATAATGTAGTTACAGATACTAAAAATATACTAAATGTATACCAATTTATGGTATATGTATACCATTTACTGTTACTTTATATTTTTAATTTTTTCATATATTTAAATCTGTATAAATATAAAGTAATTGCAGATACCAAACGTATACCAATTTATGGTATACATATACATTTACGACTTAGGATTTAGGGTTTAGGGTTTTAGGGTTTTAAGGTTTAGGGTTGTAATTTATATAAATATAAAGTAGTTGCAGATACCAAACATATACTAAAAGTATACCAATTTATGGTATACGTATACTATTTATAGTTTAGGGATTAGCGTTTTAGGATTTAGGGTTTAGTATTTATTAGGGTTTAGAGTTTTAGGGTTTATGGTTGTAATTTTTATAAATATAAAGTAGTTGCATATACCAAAAGTATACCAATTTAGGGTATACGTATACCATTTATAGTTTAGGGTTGTAATTTGTATAAATATATAGTAGTTGTAGATACCAAACAAATACTAAAAGTATACCAATTTATGGTATACGTATACCATTTACGGTTTAGGGTTTAGGGTTTAGGATTTATCAGGGTTTTAGGGTTTAGGGTTGTAATTTGTATAAATATAAAGTAGTTGCAGATACCAAACATATACTAAAAATATACCAATTTATGGTATACATATACCATTTACTATTTAGGGTTTATGATTTGGGATTTAGGGTTTTAGAGTTTAGGGTTTAAGATTTATTAGGGTTTTAGGGTTATAATTTGTATAAATATAAGGGATAAGGTTCAAATATACCTTTAGAATTTAGCAAAAAGTGCAGATTGGCACTTAAAGTTTTTCGAGGCGCGAATATACTACTAACGTTTTTAAAACCCATCATCCCGCCCCTTTAGTTAACATCCTTTCTCTTTCTCCGTTTGTGGCTGTTTGTGGGAGTCACTGTCAGTGCCACGTAGACTTAAATAATAATAAAATAATATTGATGTGTATTACCATTGCAAAATTAATTTATTTTCTCTTCCCCCCCCCCCCCCTCTCTCTCTCTCTAAAATCATTCCCTTATTTGTTCTTCCTCAAAATTTTCCTCTAAATTTAAAACTCTAAAAACCCACTTGATTATTTCTTGGTCAAATCAAAGCTAAAAATGAAAAAAATAAAATAAAAAATCCATACCATCATTCAATAGAGGCATGCGAAGAGGGAGCTCATGTTTAAAAGCATCAATCTTTCTCATCTCATCTTCTAATATCTTCACATAATCATTAAGCTTGATAATTTCTAGCTACAATTTTTAACCTTTGAAACCTCTCTAAGATATTCACTAATCGTTTTTGGGACATAGACCAAGCTCAAATCCAACCTAAGCTCCATTTTCTTTTCTGGGTTCTTATATATATATATACACAGAGAGATGAGGCAAAGAAATAAATTCAGATTCAGGGGATATGAAAATTCGGTTACTCACATTTCGGGTAGTCGCATAATCGAGTCAATTAAGGAGAATCGGTGACTTGGTACTCTCTCTAAGTGAATATAACTAGAAACAAGAGTGTGTGCGTGATAAAGATAGAGAAATAGCAATTGGGTTTTGATTCCCGTAGAGAATCGAAGAAATAGAACAAAGAAAGTTTGAGTCTTTGTTGCCCCATTTGTGAGTTCGTTTAACTTTTTTACGTTTTTTTTTATCTGATACTACTCTCATTCTTAAAGATCATGCCTTCTAGATCTGGTCATACTAAGTTGCTCTTGGTGTATATATATATATATATATATATATATATATATATATTTATGTATCTTTATTGTGCCCTGTCTTCTTGTTCAAAAGCTTCATCGCAGGGGGTAATTGCAAATAAGTAATATATCCAATGAATGGCTTTGTTGCCTAATTTGTGTTTTTTTTTTTTTAACTCGTTATAGTTCCATACTGATACTACTCTCATTCTTGATATTGGGTTCTTTATTATTATTATTATTATTATTATTTAAGTGCCTTTCATTTATCATTGCTTGTTAGGATAGAGTTTATTGCTGATAGGTGTTGGTGTTGGTGATTTCAGTTAGTAGATTTTTGTTTGGTTATAAATTAAATTTGCAATGATAATACACATTAATTTTATTTTTTTTATTATTACTTAAGTCCATGTGGCACAAACATTGGCCCCACAAACGGAAAGAAAAAAAAAGAGGACGTTAACTAAAGGGGCGAGATGATGGATTTTAAAAACGTCAGTAGTATATTCGCGCCTCGAAAAACATTAAGTGCCAATCTGCACTTTTCGCTAAACTCTAGGAGTATATTTGAACCTTATCCCTAAATATAAAGTAGTTGTAGATACCAATCATACACCAAAAGTATACCAATTTATGGTATACGTATACCATTTACGGTTTAGGGTTTTAGGGGGATTTTAGGGTTTAGGATTGTAATTTGTATAAATATAAAGTAGTTGTAGATAAAAAATATATACTAAAAGTATACAAATTTATGATATACGTATACCATTTACGGTTTAGAGTTTAGGATTTAGAATTTAAGATTTATTAGGGTTTTAGGGTTTAGGGTTGTAATTTGTATAAATATAAAGTAGTTGCAGATACCAAACATATACTAAAAGTATACCAATTTATGATATATGTATACCATTTACTTTTTATCTTTTTAATTTGTTCACATTTCCAATCTTTATGAATATAATTAGTTGGAGATACCAAACATATACCAAACATATACTAAACATATACTGTTACTTTGTGTTTTTAATTTTTTCAACAACCTTTCTACATATATATGTTAGTTGCATATACTAAAAATATACTAATTTATGTTATACATATACCATTTACTGTTACTTTTTTTTTTTTTTTTTTTTTTTTTTTAAGTTTTTCATATTTGCAATCTATATAAATATAAAATAGTTGTAAATATATAAAATTTTTGCATATAGAAAAAATATTGACTAAAAAAATTAATTAAAATATATAAAAATGAACAAAATTAGTATTTGGTAAATTTAAGTCAATGAAATAAAATATATAAAAATGAATAAAAATATAATCAATAAATCAATATGAATAGTGTATTTTTTTTTCTAAAAAATTGTATTGGATCAATTTTTTTTTTTTTTTTTTTTGTGGATTTATGCATGTCTTTCGTTTGTGTCTAAGTTGCCCGCATCTCCCACATTTGTAATTACTTTTATTCTCCCATGCTGCTTGAAATCTTCTTTTTTTAGGTCTTCTAGCTTTTATTTTACCTTCTGGTGGAAGCACACATATTTCTTTGACCTCATTTTGTATATTCCATGTGTTTTGATTCTCAATCGGATATACTATTGCTTCATATGTGGCAATGAGTGTATATGTTGTATAATAATATGAGCAATATTCATAAGGATCTTGATTCATTTCTTTTAATATTGCAACTGCATGTGGAAATGATAGCTCATCAATTTGAAATCTGTTACATGTGCATGTTCTTTCTTTCATGTTTACAATGAATGGCTTTTCATTTTCATAGACATAGAATAATTCATCATTTGATGGTTTCACCTGTTAGAATATAAAAAAATAATATTAGCAAAAATTTTAAACATATATTAGACAAATAATATCAAATATCTTCACATAAAATCATTGCAAAATATAATCAAACAATAATGAAATAGGAAATTTGAATATTAATCCTAGAAAGTATATATATATTAAATTTTTATAATAAATCAAAGAGTAATAATAGTACATGGGCATGCGAAAAAAGAAGGGTCATGGGGTCCAAAGAGCACACAAAACTTATATCCAACTAGCTGGAATGGAAAAGAACACTGACCACAATTGAATAATGGAGGGAAATAGTAAAATTAATTGACAAAACAAACTGATAGATCAATGAAATTTGAAAATTTCCTCAAAGATATAACCATAATTGACTTACCATTAAAAGATGAAAGTTATATAAAGATAGGGACACTGACATAACCAAAGCATTCAAAGAAACTAGTACAATAACCAGACCTTACCATTACTAATTGAAAAATATCCCTATAAAATTGCAAATCCCTACCATTACTAATTAACTTATAAAAATTCTTGATGATTGACTAATATTCCTATAAAATTATCAAAGTGTTTCTAATGATGCATGAAACCTCCAATTTCATAAGAAGGATAAATAATCCATCACGTACAACTTTCCCCTTGCATTTTTGCAACGCAAATCAAATAAAAAAAGACATATATTAAGGAGAAACATAAGAGGAATGCTTGAATGCAGAGTTCTTACATATCTAAGATAAAAAGAAGGATAAGGAAAGATTTCTGATACTTATATTTATAAATATCAATAGTTGACCAAATTCCACAATAGTCAGATACATATATATCAGAGATGCATAGTTTTGTAACTGAAAAAAAAATAAACTAGTTCATTTCATTTAACCTATTTTCATCAGATTCAGAAATTTTCTATTTTCTTTTCAAAACCCAAAAACAACTTTTACATCAAATAAGCAACCCCAAGAAAAAGTAAGAAAATAAATAAATAAATAAACAAACACAATAAAAAATTATGCATAAGAGTAAGAATGACTTTACCATAACAGAAAAAGAGGCTTAAAAAATGCTAAATACCTTAATTAAAATATGATCTAAAATAAAAATCAATCAAGAATCAATTATAAATAGTAGACAGTTTTGACAATTACCTTTAGTTTCATAGATTGAATATAGTTTTCATTTAGCAAATCTTCAGTCTTTTTTGCTAGCTTTGTGAAAGTAGATTTTGCTGTATTTCTATTTTTGCAACTCCATTCTTGTACTAGAGCTCGTAAATACTCTAGTAATGTTGTAATGGTCAATTCTCTAGCTGCTTTATTTGTTGCATTCAAGGATTTTGCTATGTTGGATGTCATTGTTGAGTATCTGTTGTTCAAAGAATGCACTATTTCCCATCTATGATACCCAATTTTCATGAGATATGATCGAAAATGTTTATCTATATTGTCAAGCTCCTTCATATGATCTTCAAATTCTTCAATCGTGTATGATTTTGCTACTCCGAAAAAAGTATCCTTAATCTTTTTTGAATTCTTTTTGAAGTTAGTCTTAAGATTGTTTAGTAAATGAAATATGCATACTCCATGGCTAACTTCAGGATACACTTTTGTCGGAGCTTTTTCTATGCTTTCATGTCTTTTAGAAACTATGCACATGCTTTCTCTTATACTAAATGCTTTTCTTATTTTAGTAAAGAACCACTCCCAAGAAGCGTCATTTTCTAAATCTACTATGCAAAATGCAAGAGGAAAAATCTTACCAGTTGCATCTTGTGTGCTTGCTGAGAGTAGTGTACCAACATAAATTGCTTTCAAAAAAGTACCATCTACCATTATTGGTCTACAATATTTTCATCCCTTTATTGATACATTAAGAGCCATAAAAACATAGAGGAATCTGTTGTCTTCTTGTGTTTGCAGCTCAACAACTGATCCGAGATTTGTAGTCTTTAACATGTACAAATAACTTGGTATTTGTTGATATGATTCTTCTGGTTTCCCTCTCATTTTCTCTAAAGCTTTTTCCTTACACTTCCATGCTTTTGGATATGTGAGACTTATACCATTATTATCTTTCGTGTCTTTCATTATGTCTATAGGGGTGTATGTTGTTTTTATACTGAGATATTTTGACTTTATGCATTCTCCAACTATTGTTGTAGTTGCTTGAAGTTGATCATTCAATCTAATTTCCAAAGGACAGCTATGAATGTTTTTGAACTTTCTAATTGTGAACATTTTAGTCTTTGCATTTCTTGATGCTCTAAGGAACCACTTGCAATTTTTGTCCACTCAAATCAAAACATATTGCCTTGGACAAGATTTTTTAACCTTGTACTGAAAATGGTTTGTTAGTGCACAAAAACTCAACACTACTTTCAGAATTTCTTTGTCTTTGTATACCTGTCCTTCTTCATGTCACAACCCAACTTCTGAGCTGCAACGGTCCTAGGGTATGGATAGTCATAAGGGCACCAACCACCCATAGAATCCATATATGCTAATCATTCCCTAATGGTATCATGTATCTAACCAATAATAACATACAATCGCATCACATTTCTAGAATCTCAACCTGATATTACATCAATTATTCAAATTCTTATACACATCTATCAATACATATACTCATAATACATTTATTATCATATACAATTATCACTTAGCATCTCTTGTATACATATGAACATATATATCTTAGTTACACACATGGAGCTCTAAACAATTCTACAAATATACACATATGAGCATAACAAATAAGAAATTATAACCTTTACATGCAAGCTCTCAAGTGTAGTATCATTACTTAAGGATCTCCTTGAATTTCATACAAAATCTTCTAGATTTTTCACATATTTTGCCTTTAGAACATGTACATCTCTTGTCATGATCTACTATCTTCCCTGAAAAATAAATAATCACCACTAATGAGAAAAATAACAATGAGTGAAGAATATATTGTTATAAATTATGTGGCTTGGTATTCAACGTTAGCTTGCAATAACAATATGGGCTCGTACATATACTTGAAACATATGGAAACAAATAGGATCTTGACATGAACACGTAGAGGCAGTTGAACGTTTTGACATGTATAAGTGAATATGTAAGTAATGAACAAATAACATGTATGGCAATGAATACCCAATAACACGTATAGGAGCAATAAACTCTTCATAATAGGTGAAAGTAAAGAATGTGGCAAAAGACTCATTAACATGAATTTACTTGTCCATACCTATAATGTGCTTTTAAGTACATACATTCATTAGATTCTTATTATTTACTTATTCTCATTTATACTTTATCAACTTCACTTATATACTTCTAATGAACTTTTACTTTTACTATTCTCCAAATCACACATATATAATTAAAATTTTCATGTTTAAGATTCATCAACAAAATCATATTTATATAACTAACCAAAGCCACTTATGCATCATAATTATACTTGCACAATTTCAAAATTTAAGTACCTACTACACTCTTACTACCATATGAAGCTTTAATTTCAATCTGCATTCCACTTGATAGTATATCACCAAATATAGCACACTCAATTTTATATCAATAAATATCCTTTTTGTCGGATCATTACTATAGTCCTTATTAGATATTTACACATTTTTCTTACCACATAGTGCTCTTAATACACTAACTTATTATTCTTATCATAACTATATATATATATCCTTATTATTATTTACTTCATATTATTCTCATTCTTCATAATTATATACTTATATCACCACTGATTATGTTTAATTACATAACATACTCACCATGATTCATAAGCAAATGTAATAATTAAGTTTATCTTATGTATCTTATAACTAAATAATCATATGATATTCTATTAAGCTCCATATTCATATACACAATTTAACTTATAATTTACCACCTCAATTAGAAGTTTTCTTTTCATCATGCACCACTATATATATATATATATATATATATATATATATATACATCTCAATATATATAGAAACTCTCTCTTTTAGATCAAACCACTCCTATCACGTCACATTTAGAATACATATTTGATTTACATATTTTACTTTAAAGTACATTCTAATCTTTTATACATATATCGTGATCATATACACATATATAACCTAAATCATTTTACTTATCACACATCATTTAACATTTGTCACTTGGTGTATATATCTTGAGTTTTTATACATACACTTATGAATAAGTGGAATAATGAATATGTAAACATATGAAACACTCTACTCTTTAGTATGTATATAAAAACATATAAGGTAATGGACAAGTGAACATTTAAGGAAAAAAATGTATGAACTTATGGAAAAAGGCACATGTGTACATATGAGGTAATAGACATATTCCAAAACTCATATAACGTATGAAGACATGGATCAATAATAATTTAGCAGAAATCACATGGTCTAGAGTAGTGGGATCCTTACATCACATGATATAATTATAAATAGGGCAGAGATTTCTTTTGAGCAATACCCTCCACATCGCATGATAAAATCATAAAACTGATCAGGTTTTATGGCTAGGACTATGACCCTTCCTAGCTAGGGCTCGAATGCATGTACCCCATCCGTATGTTTTCCCGTGTGCACACAGTCTGATGTATTACTCACATCAGTCGGAGATTTCTGCTTTAAGACTCGAAATTGTTCAAATGACATATCAAGTACAATGTCACATGATTCCCTTATAGAGGGATTTCTATGAATTAATAATTCTCATTTAGAGATATCAATGAATTTGTAATCATGATAACAATGATTTCATTGTAGGAGTTTCAATGACACATCAAGTGGAATCCAATGAACACTTATAGGATTTTCAATAACACATTTAGGATCTCATGAGGCAAATAACAAGAGACTTCAATGAACACATGAGAAAATTTCATTGAGCAAGTGAACACATCACATAGAATTCAAATGACACTATTTAAAACTTATCAATGAACAAATGGAGTTCAATAAACACACATAGAGTTTCATGAAACAAATAACAAGGGGCTTCAATGATCACATTTTATCAATGGATTTCATTGATATTTCAAGAATATACTAATGAGCAAATGAATAAATATCAATAAGGAATGATTTAGTATCAAATTCAAGGTGGCTTACAAAGAATTTATGCTCAAGAATTCAAAACACAATAAATAACAATATATTTTTCACTCACCTCATTCAAATAGTATTACTATTCTCATAATCTCTTCTTTCACATCACATACATAAATGGCAATTATCATGTCTTTCATTCCTTTCTTGGTTTCCTCTAACATCTATAATCAATAAATTTTACATAAACAAATTCAATCAACACTTGTCTCAACTTAAAATCACCAATAATTTCATCTAATAGCTTAATGTCAACTTGAATTCAAATATATCTCTAACACTTTTCCAACCACTTTTATCAACAATTCATAAATAAGATCTCAAATAAGTTAATCAATCACACACTCATCCATTTACTCTTCAAATCTCACTTAAATTCAATGCAATAATTCATATATTCTTAGCTTTCCCTACTTGCTATCTTACCATCAAATTCATAATTGATATCATAATCAAACTAATTAACCATATATAAATCTATTTCTCTTTAATTCTCAATTTAAACTCAATTAATAACTCAATAGACATTCAAATTTAACTTAAAATTAATAAAGAAACCTTAAGGAATTCTTACCTCTCACTTTATCTAGATGAAGAATCCTTCAATCATTTTAGTAGCTCGCGTGTTGGCTTGACTCACTTACACCTCTACATGTAACTCATAGGGTTGGGGTATTACATTCTCTCCCCCTTATAGAAATTCATCCCTGAATTTCAACAATTAAATCACTTAGGTCACATCATATCATTTTGCTTTACTCACGCTTTACTCATCCATTCTTCTTTCATATCAATCTTCTTAATAATCATGTGCAATTCATACTATTAATAAACTAAGTATCAACCTTTATCAATTCACTAATCCATCAATACTTTACTCATTTAATCATGATTATCACTTCTCGACATTTTTAAATACTTAATGATCAATTATATAAACTTTCATCATTGTTATCACTAACATCAAACTATGTTCTTCTATTTCTCATCATACTTCATCATATTTCTTATGTCTCCAAATGTACCACAACATATGCAAGTATTTCATCATGCTTTCTAATTACACACTGAATATCTACTTCTCATTACACATCACTAATTACAAATTCCATTAATTACTTTCAATTCAATTAATACACATACTTTATCAAATATGAGTTCCTTTTTAATAAAACATAACCATATTCAAATTAATATATCAACATCATAAAAATATACCATTCTTCATACTCTTCAAATTACATCTACAAATGACCATCATTTATACCTTATCTTCAATTACACTTTAATCACTATTATCATCTTCAATTATTATTGGCTATAACTTTTATAGTCTATATTGGTAATCATTCTTTATATTATATCACTTCTTTCCTCTTAAGTAACTTTTAATATTAATCATATGGTACAATATATTAATATATTACTACACCATTCCTCATATAACAATCATTATAGCACATATTCATTACTCTAACCATTATTTACCTATCACATATCACATATCACATTATATCTACAATATTCACATAATTCAAATTAAGCTCATAACTATTCAACACTCCTACTATACTATTATGCACATCAACTAATCACATAACATTCTTATGCTACATGTGTGTTACACTTATTCTATGACTCAAATATTCTTATATAGTCTATCCTAGATTTCAAACTTATGCTTTGATGCCACTATTGTCACGACCAAACTTCTGAGCCGCCACGGTTCTAGGGCATGGGTAGCCATAAGAGCACCAACCACTCGCAGAACCCATATATGCTAATCATTCCCTGATGGTATCATGTATCTAACCAATAATAACATACAATCGCAACACATTCCTATAATCTCAACCTGATATCACATCAATTATTCAAGTTCTTATACACATCTATCAATACATATACTTATAATATATTTCTTATCATATACAATTATCACTTAACATCTCTTGTATACATATGAACATATATATCTTAGTTACACATATGGAACTCTAAACAATTCTACAAATATACACATATGAGCATAACAAATAAGAAATTATAACCTTTACATGCAAGCTTTCAAGTGTAGCATCATTACTTGAGAATCTCCTTGAATTTCATACAAAATCTTCTAGATTTTTCACATATTTTGCCTTTAAAACATGTATATCTCTTGTCATGATCTACTATCTTCCCTGAAAAATAAATAATTATCACTAATAAGGAAAATCTCAATGAGTAAAGAATATATTATCATAAATTGTGTGGCTTGGTATTCAATGTTTGCTTGCAATAACAATATGGGCTCATACATATACTTGACACAAATAGAAACAAATAGGATCTTGACATGAACACGTAGAGGCAAACGTTTTGATATGTACAAGTGAATTTGTAAGTAATGAACAAATAATATATATGGCAATGAATACCCAATAACACGTATAGGAGTAATAAACTCTTTATAATAAGTGAAAGTAAAAAATATGGCAAAAGACTCATTAACATGAATTTACTTGTTCATATCTATAATGTGCTCTTAAGTACATACATTCATTAGATTCTTATTATTTACTTATTCTCATTTATACTTTATCAACTTCATTTATAAACTTTTTTTTTTCCTTACAGGGCAAGGCCATAGCCTTGGAAAGAAAACAAAACAAAACTTTATTTATATACTTTTAATGAACTCTTACTTTTACTATTCTCCAAATCACAGATATAAAATTAAACTTTTCATCTTAATTTGTTTTATATGTAAAAAAAAAATCTCATAATTTATTTATTTATTTATTTTTATTATTAATTAATAGGACAAGATGATTTAAAGCAATAAATTTTAATTATTACATTATTTTATAAAATTAATATTTTTCTTTTTTTCAGAAAACATATATATGGTATTTTTTTAGTGTGTATACAATACTGATTTTAGTTAATAAGAACTTTGTAAAAGCATAAATTAAGATCACTTTAGAATATTAATTATAAGGGTAATATGGTAAATTCAAATAATAATAAAATATTTTATTATATTCTAATATTTTATGCTCCAGCAATAAGTCAATAACGCTGCACTTTTATTTATTTATATTTATTAATAACTCGACTGTTGAGTCTCATCACTTTTAGATTTTCTTTAAAAAAAAAAAAAAAACACTTTTAGAATTTATTAGTAAAATTATGTGCTTTTCATTGCACTTCAATTCTTGATATTTTAACTCTTATGACACTTTAATTTTCAAAAATTTAAAATATGATGTGTTTTAATCATTGAATTATTATACCATAAAGTATTTTATTTTTTTAAAATTTTATAAGATAAGACAATTTTAATAGTGGACGCGATGATTCAAATCTTACTAATATTAAATTTTTTCTCTCAATACTTAAAAAGAAATATAAGTTTAAAATAATATATATTAAAGTGTCAATTATAATGATAAAATTTTAAAGTCTTATAATAATTTACTCTAATATTTATTAAATAATAATTTATTATATAATAAAGTATATTAATATTAAGTGCATATGTAACTTAAGTAATATATTTAATTTTCGAATCCACTTTTCCAAATGAAAAAAAAAGAAAAATAATTAATATTTAATATTTTTCTTTTATTTGATAAAAAAATTATTTAAATTATTACTACATGATTTATAATGATATTCTTATTAATTTTATCCATAATTAAAAGTATAAATAAATACAAATAAGAATACCTATAATAAATTTATAGAAATCCAACTAGTATTATCTTAATGAGCTCATGATTCACGCGTGATTCATGAGTCTGAGGACTAATTTTTCTTCTTGTAGTTGATGACCGTACACGTGTCAATACTGGTTGTTCTGTTTCCAATTTTTCCATTTGATAGTGATTTTTAACTTTCCCACAACGCAAAAACAGGAAAAACCAAAAAGCTCCTTCACTTTCATTTTCCCCATAAAAGCCGAACCAAATAACCAAAAAGCACCGATTCAATTTTCGTAATAAATCAAACTCTTCGATTCACCTAACTCCAGCTCATCTCTCATCATTTTCTCTCATTCTTGATCCACTGGAGATCTATCAGATTAGCTTGTAGCTTTTCTGGTGAGTTTTTATTTTTATTTTTTCCAATTCTTCTTCTTAGTGTATAAATTTAGATGATGCCAATTATGAATTTTCTCTAGAGGAAATGATCTGGGAAGCAAGTATTACAGTACCAATTTCATTTAATTTTATTGATCTTAGCTTTGATTCCTTTGAATGACCTGTTTGGTTGCAGATATTAATTCCTATATGATAATAATAATATTTTTTTCATGTCCTGTTGTTTAAGATGATTTTAGAGTATTTTTTTTAATCTTTAAATTTGTTAGTATAGAGTAATGTATTGAAAAATATAAATGCTGATCTTATTAATTCTATTTAGTTATTGCAGGCTGATATTTGTTTGATACCCTTTGATGGTTGGCTGCTAATTAAGATATAGACTATGGCTTAGTTGAGAATGTGAATTTAGAACTTATTTTTCAATAATTTTCCATGGGAGACCCACCTTATAGTTCCAGTTCAAGTGGGAATTCTGAATTGACAACTGTTTCTGTTAGGAAAAAAGTTTATAAAAAAAACTTTGGTGCTTCTAATCTTAAAGCATTCCCACAGAGTGCTTGTAAAAACTTAGCTTTGCTAAGCCATAGTTTTAATGGTAGTGAAGCTGTTGGTCATATAGCAATTTTTTTACTCAAAGTTGCTGCCTTAGAGACCGTACGAAGGGTTTCTAGGTCTAAGTGTCCCCCTGTATGGCGTGGTCTTCAGGTTCTGCAAGTTCTTTGCTACCCTCCTTTTAAGTGGATTCAAAAATGGGCTCCCTTGAAGGGTTTGGTCAAAGGTGTGCAGGTATTCTCTTGCTTTCACTGTAACTAATATTGTTTGTAGTAAGTATATATTTTCCCAGAAAAATAATTTATAGTTACTTTTCTCTCGTTCTAGATGTTCTCGAGGCCTTTATTATTTCTTTCAGTTGCGACTGCATTCTCTGAACAATCAGAATGTGATACTGAAACCTCAAACAATACCAGTGGTTCTCAGGCTGATTCAGAAACACATTCTGAGTCACCCCTTATACATTCTTCTCTAGATGCAAGGTATGCATAATAAAGTTTTCTGTTTTGGCATTTTCTTGTTGTTTGACTTGGTTAATTTCTTTTGTAGAAGAGACTTGGTTTAATTCAAACCCAGGAAATGATAGATTATTAGTTAAGGAAAAATATTTTCCCTTCAATTTTGTTTAAGGCTTCTACATTCATAAACATATACAAACTTAAAAACCAGAACAGCAGAACTGGGATTATACTTCCTCATTCAAATAGGTGAAATATATTAATTTTATTGATGATAGAACTTTGATATTCTTTTTGGGGGTTAAATGAAGAGGTACATAACAACTTCATGACTAATGATTGGATGTTAGTATTTCTAGCCTTGAAGTTTTGTGTTCAGTAGTCAGTATTGGTTCCTTTGAAACCAAATACTGGTGATTTTAGAATCTTTCTTCTTAATATTTGCTCTGATTTGAAACCTTTAAATCAGCTCTTAATTTGGTTGGATTAATAATAATAAATGGGTATTTCTATGGTTTGGTTATAAGATAGAGAGGAGTTGATGCCTGAAGCAGACTATTTTGGCTTGATTTGGGTCAATTGTTGTCTTGGGGCTGCATATCATGCACCATAAGGTTTGCCAAGATTGTCCTGAACTTGACAAGACACGAATATTGGTACTGCTATGTTTGTTTGACATGCTTGGTTGCTGGATTTCCCACCAACCCTGCCTTGTTGACTTTATGTAATTCATTACTGGCTAGTTGAAGCTTAAGCACATGATCCTTTATTTTGTCTCTTTTGCGTATTGATTGCAAGTCATATTGACAATGTCAGGATTTGTGAGAATTTTAGTGACCTGCAACCCTTGCATGGTGGGTTGTACAACTATGTTCTCTTAAAGTTCATTTGAATTGCATTTCCTTTTGAGGAATTTTAGGATGGATCAAATCATGTTTCTGTCTCCTTGTTATGTAATTCATCACTTTCATCTGATCTGCAGGACTAGTGAGGAGAATCCTGAAAATATTGCATCTGAAAATTGGTTGATGCAACTGCTCAAAGAGCTAGAAGATCAAGGCATTACATTACCGGAAAGGTGATTTTTCTATTCTTGTGTTTCCAGAATGTTGACCTTAAAAAAAAGGTAGCAGTATGGCTTTCTAAACCTATTCAAAGTTGCTACCTTACTGGGTTCTGTGCTAAAGACCTTTCACATTTTCATCCATTTTTCATACTTATTGAAGTCCCAGTGCCATATTGTGGAGTCACCTAATCATAATACTGATGGGTTCTGACAAAGTCAGTGCTAATTTGTTTCCTCTCATCCAGTCTCAGTTCAATCCATAAGATAAATTTGATAGGGTCTCTTAAACTTGGCACATTTATTGTTGAGTTGTTTGACCTCTCATATTGCAGCAGACAATGACATAGATGTTTATGCAGAATTAATGAGGATGAGCTCCATAGATTTTTTAATGCTGCAAATGGGGAATTTTCATGCTTGCTATCATCAATTAAGAAGACAATTCGATGGAGGGAGACTTACAGAATTCTTTCTGAACAAGAGCTTGAGATGTGGTCAAATATGGTCTTCTGGCATGGATTTGATGTGGAGCACAGGCCTTGCCTCATTGTTCGCCTTGGACTAGCTTGCTTTAACTTGCCATTTCATGAGAGACCTCGCTTTGTTCAAGCAGTCAGTAAGTTGCTTTTGTCTCTTGATTAAAAATTGTTGGTTATTTGGTTTGTGCCATATAATCTTTGGGATGCTTCCATTGATTTGGAGAGCAAGACTTCACACTAGAAATAACTAAGCAAATATTTGTTAATCTAAGTCATATATCTCCCTTGCAGATTTTTAATGGGAGGAAGGTTGGTGATATTTCTGTGCATTTAATTAATGCCTGATAGAACATCTCTTCAGGTCATCTCTTCCTAAATTTTAGGAGCATCAATGAAGACCTAGTTTACATGTTGGGAGGCTTAAAAACAATCAACTTCCTGTACCAGCATTTTAGTTTAACACAATTGTTTAGAAATTCAGGGTTGTAAGCTTAACCAGGAATGCTCACCTATATTGTCATTTATTGAATTCCATTATCTTGTTAAGCATAGCTCAACAAATAAAGAAACTGTTTTGTTTAAGTATCTAGTCTACCTGCTATCCTAAAAACATAATTCATTTTAGTGCTGGAAAGAGGAACTTGAAGTAGAATGAACTAAGAGTGGTTGTTTGTATCAATTTTTTCTGTTTCGGGCACTTTGAGATATAGTAATACCAATTAATGATTGATGCTCCAGTCTCTCAGGTAGAGCATGGAGTCCTTCATTTGGTTGACAAGGATAATCCTCAGATTACAGTTCTCGTGGATTGTGATGGGATATCACCATTGAGACTTCCTATGCAGATGGTGAGATCCTGTTCTTTGCTCCTGCAAGATAATTTCCCCAATCGTCTTGGCCATTTGCTTGTTATACGGCTTCCTCCAGTTGTTCGAGTCATTGCTCAAACTTTTATTCAAGTAAGCATATGACCCTCTTTTGGATTTTAGTCTTCCTACTTCAAGTCCTAACATTTTCACATTTTTTAGTTATCGAGAAAAGGGGTTCCCTCTTTCTTACATTTTTTTCTTTTTTGGGTGGTTTGTCTTTTCCTGTGAAGTTCTTGGTGTTTCAAGTAAATTAGTGCCTATATTGTCTGTGGTTCTGTACAGGTTCTGAAACCTGTCACTCGGAAGAAGTTGAGAATTGAAGGAAGCGCGTACTACAGGGTTATCTGCGAGTATCTTCAGACACTTCCATCGTACCTTGGTGGCAATTGCACTTGCAAGATATGCTCCAACATTAGCATTCATACTAGGCGAAGGCCACAGGCCACAAATGAGGTCCGAAGGATTGAATCAACTGAATATGTCAGTGATGGAGAGGATCTATCCTCACCACATCTGACTTTTGAGACTGATGTTCCCTTGAATGAGAGCTGGGACCACTTGGTAAGAACTGCTGTGATTGGCATCCTCATGGTGTGGGTTTTTATAGCTTTGATTGCCGTATTATATGACCCTGATAGCAGACAGATCTTTTCATTTCCCCAGCCTCGTTAGTATTCTTTTTGATAGCTTTTTGGGGTAAGCACCAGTGTCCGCATATATTTCTAATCATTAATTAGTTCCTTTTTGTGCAAGTTGAATTTATGTTGTTCTTGTAATTATTATCTATAGTTCAATGATCATATCAACTTCATATTTTTGTCTGCATCAAGTATTATCATGTAATAAAGCAATTAGCTTTTACCACATATTACTTCCATATGGTGTAAATATTGTCAGTTTGCCTCAATTTTCTGGACTGTGTATGGTTTAATGTATTCAAGAATCTGTTTCGACTATTGAGGGGGTTTTGCCGAGTCCAAAGACACATACAAGGTACGTATCTCTGCATCTTAGATAGCATCTATTTATTTCTTTAGGAGGGTAACAGTCCATGCCTTCGAGCTTCAGCTCAAGTCTAAAAAGAAGAGTTGTTTGACATTGTGGTTGAAACTATTCTTTCGAAAAAAAAATATCATTTTAGATGTTAGACAAAGCTGCTTGAGATTGTTATTTAACTGCTGTTCCTCTGCTCCTTAGTTAATGTTATTTATACATGAATAGAGAATGACAAATAAAGTTTGTAGCAGAGCTAAGCTAAACAGATAAATTAGCCCTCTGATCTCTCACGAGTGTGGATAATATTGTTCCAGTTTGAAGTGTAGTAATTTTTGTGTCCACAAGCTGCATTTGCTGTGATAGGTTGGCAATCCAAAACCATCATACATTGAACTAACATATTTTGATGATTACTGGCTGTTGGATTAAGCAAGTGAAGGATCCGAAAACTTAAGTGGAGTCAAGAAACTAATGTACGATACAATGAGTTTCTTGCTAAAAAAAATGTAATGGAGTATTTATTTTCATAGGAGGGATGGTATCAATTTTAGAATTAATCTCTTTTATTATGAACTTAATAATCTTAATCTTCATTTGCTGTAATCTCTTATTATTATTACTTTTAATTCATAAGAATACCGTTTATTATTTTTAGAAAAAAAAATGGTACTAAAAATAATATTTAATAAATATAATTTTTTATATAAAAAATATCATAATAAAATTTTCATTTTTATATGCTATAAAATAAATTTTATTTTATTTTTTAAATTCTGGTTAATTCTTTTCTATTCAAAGCAAAAAAAAATTTAATTATCACGAAGAAAATTAATCAACCAAATAAAAAAGATAAAAAAGATGGAAATACGGATATCAAATAATGTAATAATCTCAAAGATATTAATTTTTTAGAACAATATGCAAATGACTATTTGACACTGTACTTTCATTTTAATCCTATAAATTTTTCAATTTAAAAAGTAAAAAATAAATGATTTATTAGGATATTTTAGTAAAGTACATAATTAAAAAATATTTTCAACGATTAAAATTAATAAATTTTTCTTAAAATTAAATGTTAGTAAGATTACAATTTAAGATTTTATTCAGTAAATTATCTTTCTTGTTAGAGAAAAAAGAAATACATACGCACTCAATGTAAATGTTTACTTAGAATCACAATATAAAAAAGTAAAATAAAAATTATTTATAAAGCAAAAATGAATATTTTATTATATTATTTCTTATATAAAAATTATTTATTTATTAAATATATTTTTTATAAAGTGAAAAATAAAAAATTAAAGTAAATGGAACTTAAGTCCGTTTTATTTTTTATTTTTTTATACACAGGTCTTCTTTGTTTATGGAAACTAAAAATTGAAAAATTATATTACCATCTTTTCTTTTATATATATAGTAAAATTAAAAAATATAAACAATATTTTATGAATTAAAAATAATTATTATAAAAAATAGAAGAAAAATCAAACTTAAAGTTTCTTCTTACAAGAATTATTAACTAAATAATATAATAAAAGTAAAAAATATGGGAATCTCAAAATTGAAAAAAGTGTTAATATCGCCACTTAAAAAAATATTTTAAAATACGTATTGGTCTGAAATATTTTAAATTTTTATAATTTTATCATATCCTATGAAAATAAATTATTATACCCAAAACTTTTAAAATTGTTTACAATTATACTCATTAGTAAAAAAAAAATAATTAAATATAATCAAACCTAACTGAATTAAATATTTTTATTCGATTATAGATTGTAATTGAATTAATTGAATAATTATTATTAATAATTTAAATATCGTTAATTTATATATTTATTAATATAAAAATAAAAATTATTATTAAAAATATTAAATATTAAAAATAATATATTATTCCTAAAAATCATAATATATATTAATAAATAAAAATTCGATTATTTCAGTTAATTTGGTTACCAATTTTAAGGTAATTGAATCGGAAATCGAAAACCAAAAATTTTATAAATCAAAAATCTAACTGAAATTAAAATTGATTATCTCATTACTGAAATAACCAAATTTTATCGGTTCAATTCGATTTTTTAATTAAAATCGAATAATGCACGCCCCTAATCAAAATTTCTCATTTAAACTTTTTCTTTCTCTTAATAGCATATGATATAGAGTAAAAATATAAATTAAAGTGGGATTCACCCCAATATTTAACCAGAGTTATTAACTAAACTTAAGTATTAACTCTAGTTAGGGTAAAACACATCAAAAATATTAAATTTTTAGTATTTTTTATTTTACTTATTAAAGATTAATTTTTTATAAGTATCATTAATAATTATTTTTTTTTCACCAAGTACCTAAACATTTTTTATCAAAAAATCACTGAAAATATGACGTGACATGTTTATGTCATCAAGTCTTCTGATTAAGATTGTCTCCTAGATGCCACGTTATTAAAAAAAAAATAATAAAAATTGCCACATCGTAAAAAAAAAAATTGCCACATCAAGCCCACACGTGGAATTAATTTTTTCTTTCCTTTTTTTTTTGCTTAATCTCTCTATTTTTTTTCACCGTTTCTTCTACTCTCTCTCTCTCTCTCATTACACTCTCGATTTCTTCTTTGTTTTCTTATCCTCTTTCTTCTTTTCGATCAAATCTCTAATCTCTAATTATTACTAAAAATTATTGATTTTAGCGGAGCTATTGGCGATCTTCGATCCCGGAGTTGCAGGAACTGTGTTCGGCACCGGTTGGTGGTTTTGGATTGACGCCATCGTTTACAGCTCTGTCAAAGTCTCCTTTGTTCACTACCTCCCTGGTCTTCTCTTATTCTCTATCTCTTAAACTTATACCTCTCTTATTCACATATATATTTTTGTGTATTTTGGTTGTTTAAGGTTTTGATAATGCTTGTTATTGCAATTTGCAGGCATTTTTGCATCTATTGCAGCTCTAATGTTTAATTGCGTTAAGAAAGAGGATATTGATTATTCTCCATACGAAGAAGGCGAGTGGAGGTCAGCAATTCCATCTCTTTCTTTCTCTCAATTGTGCTTATTTCAGTTAAAATGCATCTGTTATAAAGCCAATTACTATTACACTAATACGATCTGAAACTGACAGTGATAGCTAAGCTTGGAACCTCCTTCGATCAAAGCTAAGTTTCACTTTTTATGTTTTCTTTGATTTTTCTTTCCTTTTTCTTCTTTTCGATTCATTTTTCCTCATTCTATTTTCTATGTTTTCTTTCGGTTTCAAATGATTTTATTGGCTTTTCTACTGCAAATCCATGGGTTTCATGCTCTTGTTGTTTCTCGGTGGTTCTTGGTTTGAATCTCACATGCAATAGGCTTATGATTTGAATATTGTGTTTGATGTGTTTTATTTGGATATATTGGGTTTCTGATTAATTTCTTATTTATAGATCTTTATTAATTTTGTGTTTTTCTCTTGTATTTTCAAAAGATGGAGAGGGTTTGTGGTGGTTCAAATAGTGGTTTTTGGGAGTTGATGACAACATATCGGTGGATGGAGGAAGAAGAGAGCTCGAATGAATAGATTTTGTATTTTCTGGATTATTGTGTAATTTTTTAGGGACCTGTTTATAAATAAGTTTTTTAGTTAGGGATCAAGATGTAATTTAAAAAAGTGTATGATCAAAATAGTGATGTGGTTTTTTTTTTTTATGACATGGCAGTGTGACGTGGGGATTTTTTATGATGCGGCGTCTACATGGCAATTATGGTCAGAAAGCTTAGTGACATGGACATGTCACATTATATTTTCGGTATTTTTTTATTTGAAAATGTTCAGGGACCTGCTGGTGAAAAATAAATTAATTGTTAGTAATACTTTTATAAAAAATTAATTTTTAGTGAGTAAAATAAAAAATTACTAAAAATTTAGTGATTTTGGATGCGTTTTACTCTTTTAGTTAGAAGTTAAGTATTGGAGATAGATCCTAGTTTAATTTATATTTAAATAAATTATTATTTAATCCTTGAAATTTTATCTAATTAACAAGTTCATTAATTCTTTTTAGAAACAAATTAATAGTTTCTCACAATCATTCTGTTTAAAATAACTAAAATTTTCAATAAAGTGAATGAAAAATATCAAAATACCTTTATATATATTATGCAGTGATAAATATGGTATCTCTTTTTTTTTTTTCTTTCTTTTTGAATAAAAATTATATTTAAATATTAAATATTTAAATTTTTCCATCTAATTTTTTCTAAAAATATAAAAAATCATACTATATATTTTAAATAATAAAATATATTTTTATTATAAATAACAAAAAAGATTCTACACTATCAACAAAATATATAATCTTTCATTTTAATTATTTTGGAATGGATATATAATTTTTTTCCTTAAAATATAATTTTTATATTAAAATGTAAAATATTTTTTAAAATTTTGAAAAGAAAAATTAAGTTTCATTGAACTAAAAACTAAAAAAAAAAAAATTATCTTAATTATGTAAAAAAAATTAATTTTGTATTTAATTAGATAAATTGAAAAAAAAAATACTAATCAAGTTGAATTTTTTTCCTTATAATTAATGATATTTTAATATTTTTATTATTAAATTAGTCCCTGACAATTAAAAATTAATTTGACTAACAACAAATAACTATTATTAAAGAGAAAAAATGTAAGGGATTATTTAAATACTTTCTCAAAAAAAAAAAAAAATGAATCAACTTATTAATTAAACTAAATTTGAAGAATTAAATAATAATTTATTCTTTATATTTTAATCCATGTCACATGTCATTAGAAAAGAGATGAAAATAGTAATTTTGATCATAAGGTATAATTATAAATAACTTTATAACTTTAGAATATGATAATTTATTTTTTAAAAATATGAAATTATAATATAAAAAAATTTGAGAGTATTTTAGATCTGTAGGCCTTTTAAAATTTACAAACAAACTTTTTAAAATGTAAGAAAGAACATCAGTTCTTATTGTTAATTTTGTAGAGTTGTTAGCGAATGTCCCAACTCATGTTATGGCTAGGAAAACTCTTCCTATGCTAATTATTATGTTTGATTTGTGATTTCATCTATTTTCTTAAGGATTTTGTAATGCTGAATATTTTAGCATCTTAATCAAGTTATGTTTCTTATTAAAAAAAAAAAAAAAAAAAAAAAAGAAAGAACATCTGTCCCTACTGAATATGGGACAGTTGATCCAAGTTAATTCAAATCAAATTCTACGTTTTATTGAATTTTATTGGTCTATTTTAATTTGAAATTTTAGTAAACTCCAGCATTTCGTTTGGTGTTTATATTGTAAAAATCTCAAACCAAACCCAAACCCAAACCAAACCAAACCAAACCAAACCTATATATATATATATATATATATATATAAGTGGAGAGAGAGAGGCCGTAGTTCACTTGTTCTTGCTCTCTCTCTCTCTCTCTCTCTCTACACTCAAACAAAGCAAAATCCTCAATCTGGTCTTCAATGGCGGTTGCTAAACCCTAACAAGGTACTCTTACTCTATAGTCTATACAGAAATTTATGCATAAATCGATTTTCAAATAGAAATTATTATTTTTATTTAAAAAAAAAGGGTTTTAAAATTATGGGTTATGTTTTAAATTCGTTATTTGGTTGTATAGGATCTGTAATAAACTGTAATTTAATTTATATTATATTATATGATTTTTATCTTGAATTTTATTAGAAAACAAAGGAAATTATAAATTGGGGAGGGCGTATGGTATTTGGAAGAAAATTGGGGAGATGGGCACTCGAGAGGTTTACGAGGAGAAATTAAGAAGCGGAAATCTCCATTACGATCCAACTATTAACCCTGGTCTCGGCTCTCCTCGCTGCCCTCGCTGTCTCTCTCTCTTAAACCCTAATTCTGTATGTATATTCATATCCCCTTCTCTCTGTATATAAATCCTAACACTGATCTCTGAATTTCTGACTGATTTTTTTTTTTTTTTTTTCATTTTTCCAGGGAAGAGGAGAATGGACTATCACTTCCGTTTTACATGATGCCACTGCCGTGGTCAGTTATATATATATATTTTTGGGTTAATTATAATTTTTATTTACTTCCTCGTTTTCTTAGGATTTTGAACTCACTTTGTGCTTATCAAATTTTGACATTATTACTTGTAAATTGCAATTAAAATAGGCTGGCTCTGGTATTGGTGGAATGCTTAGTGCAGTTCACGGTTTCAATACAGGTATAAAGAATCAAAATCATTTGTCCTGTTGAATTTTGTTTTACTCGAGTTTGCACAATGTTGATTGCTGTGATGTTTTAGGGATAACATACCTTCAAAATCGTCTCAAGGGACCAAAATGGCTGCCTTTTGTTGTTGGGGTATATCTATTACTTGATTCATTTTCATTTTTAAAATTCTTTGAGCTAAGCTATAAAAGCCTACTACTTGTTTCTCGGATTAAATATTGATGGCTGTCATCCTATTCTCATTTTGTTTTAAATGTTATGTTGCTTTTGTAACAGCTTCCTCCACTGCTAGTGGTTTCAGGTGCAAGTGCTGCCTTCGGAGGTAAGCACATAATCTCCATTACTGTTTTAAGGAATGTAATGACATTCTTAGGCTGTGATATGGGATTTCATTCTATGAATAGTCTGTTGCCTTATTGCACATTCTAACTCTTGGAACCTTGATCAAATGTGCCAACAACTTTGGCCTCCCTCGCTGACAGGTGCAGGGAAGGCCCAAAAAACAGTGTAGCAACTATATTCTATACATTGGGTTTATTTCCAATTCTTGGACCTAAAAGACATCTCCTAATCTTAAAGAGCAGCTATTGAAATTATAAAATGATGGATGTAGTTCAACAATTGGTGGGCTGTAATACATATTACTCTTTTTCTTTAAATTATAATGTGAATTTTGGGCTCTATTGGTGAATACCCACAAGTTACAGACTCAAAAAACTAATGTACATATGCTGTGTTTGTAGTATGATCTTAATTCACTATATCCTTGCAAAATGACTTGATTCTTGCCTAAGGTTAGACTCCTGAAGTTAGTTTTATGGTTACAATGTGGACAATTTTCATTCTCAATTCTCATAAGCATTCTTTGGAAAGTGGAAATGAGATCAATAACTTTCTGTTTTATCAGTTGTGCCCTATTGTCATAGGATCCACTACCCTCTTTGAACTGCCTTTCAATTTATCCTGAGTGTATTTGGACATTCCCTATAAAATGATTTTCTTCTTTTATTTTTTTTAAGAGAGCATGAATATAAAAACTTCTATGGTCCTCAAATTTCTTGATGTTTAGATAGACAGAAACAGTCATATCAATGTCTGGATCTGTTAGTTTAAGGCACAGTCATTAGATGAAAGTAGCTGGCTAGAATTTTTTGATAATTAGAAAGTTGCAAGCATTTTGGTTTCAATTGAATGCAACTGATCTCCAATTGTTGAATTCATCGATAAACTGTTGTATTCATCGATAAACTAAGGTAGAAAAAGCTGTTAGGGTCATGGTTCCTTGTATTCTGCTCATGAACATGGACCAATGTAGCTCAAAAGGGGTTTCATAATTATATCTGATTAGTGGGTGTCTGGTATGTGTGTGAATGATAAGCTTATTGACTTGAGAACATGATATTGTTACTGCAATTACTGTGAGTTAAGACATAGGAAAGAGAACGCTATTTAAAATCTAAAAGCGACCACCTGATAAGATAAAATCTAGCTGACCCCTGTCAAAACTAACCTTGCCCAAATATCTTTAGGTTTATTAAAGGCTTGATCAATTTTGGGTTAATTTTTTTCATTGGGCATTTAGTTCTGATTGATCTTAGGTTAGATTTGATGAAACTGATTTTCAACTGACCGACTAACATGGTAAATGTAATAGAGCTACTGGATCATAGCCGTTCATCAACAACATAAAATCAATGGCTCAGATTTAAGTGTATTAATAAAACTGTTATAGTATTAGTTAGATGGTTTTATATCCAGTTAGTGAGTTTGTTATATTGGTTACCACGTCAGCATGTTCAGTTATGAATGGGCTGTATAAGTACTTGTACCTTGTTGCTTTGTTCTTTAGTGAGAATCAATATGTAGTTTCTTATCATGGTATCAGAGCAATATTTCGTTGCTTCTGTTTCTCTCTCTTAATATTTTCTTTCGTTTTCTCACTCATTTTCTCAGTTACCAAACAACAAAGCCCCAATCAATTTCTTACTCTTTTTCAAATCAAACCACATCAATTTGTTCAGTTTTTCCTTGTGAGTTCGAAGATCTAATCTGTTTGTCAGAATTCTTATCTTCTCAAGCAAATTTTGCATTCTTGGCTAATTTTTCTTTGTCAAACGAACCCTAATTGAGATTTCATTGTTCTTTAGCATAATCTACTTCATTTCTTTCGGTTTTCTCTTGTGAATTCAGAAATTCAGTTTGTTTGCTAAAATTTTCTCATCTCATCTCTTCTCTTCCAATTTGTGTGTTGCAAGATATTAATCTGTCAAAATTCATCTGTATTGAGATATGGAAAATCTTCTTTTCCTCGCAATCTCTCCCAATCGTGCTTCGCCTCTGTTTCTCCCAAGATTCAAGAACAATAAACTTCACTGCAAATCCATGGATGATTCTTCTTCCTCTTCCTTTTCTTGTTTACATAAGTGGCGTGCACCGATTTTCTTCACTCTTTTAGTAGCCATCTCCCTTGCTCTGCATTCCTCATCAAGAGATGCAAATCCACCAGCAACCAGACTAAGCAACCACCAACTTACTCTTAACGCATCAATAGTTTTAAGAGGATATGGGTTCAATATCATGGCTACCCTTCTCTTAATCTCCCCTGAAATCTTTCTTTTATCTCCAAATTCAACCATTTTCGCCGCCCAGAGCTACCTCATCCACCGTCTTTTTTCATTACTTCCTCAGCTTGATCTCAGTATATCAATTCAATACTTTTCAATGTTTTTACTCACTATGCGTCGTGAGTGGACTGGCATAGATAGTCTCAGGTTAGACAAGTTTTATCTTTTGATTCGTAAATTTCTGCACTTCTTTTTCACTATCATGAAGAAAAATTCATGGGATTTGGAGCTTTCTACTCGTTTAATGGTTGTATTGGTAGAGAATACATATTTGGCTACTGATAATTTGTTGGGTAATGGTGTTAATTATCATATTGCTTCTGTTATTGATTTTGCTGGTTCTGGGGTTGTTCATTTGGTTGGAGCCATTGCTGGTTTATGGGGTGTCCTAATTGAAGGTCTTAGAATTGGTAGATTTGATCTCTCTGGCAAAGCTGTGCTTTTGCGAGGACCTAGTGGAACTTTTGTTGTATTGGGTATTTTTTTGTTGTGGTTTGGATGGTATGGATTCAATCCTGGTTCATTTTTAAATATTTTGAAGACATATGGAGATCAAAGTTCTGGTTCTTATTATGGGCAATGCTATTGGTAGAACTGCAGTGACTACCACTTTAGCTGGTTGTACAGCTGCATTAACTACCCTTTTTTTTGGGAAAAGATTGCTTGTTGGTCATTGGAATGTTACTGATGTTTGTAATGGTTTGCTTGGTGGATTTGCTGCCATAAGAAGATTTATGTCTTTTGCAATTGGATTCAATTCTGTTCTTGATGGGATTCTTGAAGATTACAGAGATTTTTATTATATAACGATCTTTACTACTTCAAAATTTGAGTTTGTGGCTTCTCCTTCAATAATGTTGGTTTCTACTCTATAAAATTTCTCTGAATTTCTCTATAAATTTTCTCGTCGATCAAACACATTTCTTTTGCTTCGATTCTCATTCATTACAGTACTTGATCCTCATTCTATGATTTTTTTCGTTTCTCTCTGTTTTTCATCAAATCAGTTCTTTGATCAATTTCTTCTTGTGATTCTTTTGTTTTTAGTTTGATCTGAATTTTTTGTTTCATCTTCAAATTGATAAATTGATTCTTGATTCAACAATTTTCTGATTCAAATTTGATTCTTTCATGGGTCATTGTTTCTTCTTCTTCTTTTGATCCTTGAATTGTTAATTCTTCTTATACAGATTTGATCCTTGATTATCTTTGATTCTGGTTCACAATTATATCTTTGATTCTTGAAATTCAACTTCATTACTGAATTTCCTTTGGTCTTCTATTTCATGATCTTCTATTTCAGTTTCTCAACATCCCATTTCCATTTTCACCACTCCAATTCTAAAGCTCCTTGGCCAAGAAGAGAGATTAGCATTATATGCTGGAAAATTCATTTTACTAATAATCCCAGAGTTGTTTTCACTTGCTGGCAATCTTGATAATGCAATCATTGCAGTCGGTTCCTTGTACTTGTACCTTGTAGCTTTGTTCTTCAGTGAGAATCAATATGTAGTTTCTTATCAAAATGTCAATTTTTGATCCATGCCATTTTCCCTGATATATAAAGGGACAGAGCCATAAATCTTGGTTTCCCTCGATTTTAATGATCTCTATACTCCAATCTATATAACTGTTTCTGTTCCTTTACTAAAGCACCATCCTTTTAGCTTGTTCGCCAATCTAATCAGCTCCTCTATCACATGTACTGCTTTGCAAGTTACTTTCCATTTTTTTTGGGTGAGTTTTTGGGTTTTCTTACTCTTTATGGATGTTTGGTGTTGATATGAATGGATCTTTTGCTTTCTTGTGCAAGTTTTGCTATCTGCTTGGGCCTCCCTATTTTTTTTTCTTTTCATTTTGCTACCTGCTGTGGCATGATGCCTCAATGTATTCATCTGGCTATTCTTTGATTTTTGAATGTTTTGCTTCTTTTTTTTTTTCCTGATATTTTATTAGGATCTTGAATTTGACTAAATTTTGTGTATTCTGCCATGAGAGGGGGCAAGGAAATTTAGATGCCAGAAGCAACAGCAGATAGCTATTGCTGGCTGAGAAGAATTTAGGATGATAAAGCTAGGAGTATGGTAGGGGGTTGTGAGACATTCTACATGCTTGGCATGTAATTTTGTAATGATAGGTGGATCTTGTGGTATGATGGAGTGGAGTTTGTGTTTGGTTGAGTTCCTTCTAAAATTAAGGATTTGCCTGGTAGAAAATATAAGTACATGATTTATAGAAAGCTTTGTGTTCAATGTACATGCATTTTTAAGTTTTGAATCTACGTTTGATTTCTTAAATTTGTATTTATATGTAATCCAACTTGGTGTTAAAATGCAAAATTGTAGGTTATGCACTTCCGAAGTTTGCTCAACTCACTGTGACTTCCTATTATGCTGCCTCAAGTGCCTCACATTATGGGATTTCACTGCTCACCCGACATATTGAAGAGGCCCATACTTCCCGGGTTCAACAAGAAAGGCTTAGATGATTCTTTGCAGGTGCACATTCTATAAGATTCTCTTCACATGCCTCAATTTTGTAACTACTGTTATATTTGCTAGTATTGATATGTTAACTTGTAGATGGTGGGACTTATCACCTTTATAATTTTACATTATGAGCAACAAAATTTTGCTATTGTATTGAAATCAATTTGATGACTGATAATCATATAAAAATGTGGTTTGGGTTGCTTTTTCAATCAATTTAAGGCTGATGAGGATAATTCATCATCAGTACATATATTCTCTTTTTCTTGAGAAAGCAATAAAATTTATGCTTGCTATTGTATTGAAATCAGCTTGATGACTGTTTATTGTATAAAAATGGGTTTTGGTTGCTCTTTCAGTCAATTTACCTATAAAGGTTGATAAGGATAATTCATCATCAGCACATATATAAATTTATGCTTTATTTTCTGATTATGGAACGATTATGCTGGATCTTGTTGGGATGGCAGATGTTATCCGCGCATTTCATCATGATAGAAACACAGACATGGATAACATTTAATATTTAATAAATCAACATATAAAGTCAGTGCAAGGGAATAAATAATTTTGTTAATCATATGCTTTATCATTTTTGATTAGTTAATCCATACATGGGGCATTAGGCTGCCACCTGTGGGTCTGAAACTCAAACTCTTCATACCATAGCACCCTGGTACCATCTTTTGGTCCAAACCTCTTCAAATCTGAAGAGTTAGTTGTCTGTTAGCATCTCTGATTGATGCTGACAAAATGAGCAGTAGTCCTGAAATGTTTTGCCATGTAGGAACAAAAATATGAGCAGTTGATACACTGTTCTCTGGGATTGTATGGTGGTAGCAGTGAATTGGTCGTACTTTGGAAAAAAAATTTACTTGCATAACAGTGGATTGTATGGTGGTAGCAGTGAATTGGTCGTACTTTGGAAAAAAAATTTACTTGCATAACAGTGGCCAAATGGTAGAACTGCTTCGGAAAGGATTCAATGAGTTGTCTTAGCCTCGTTATTTTCCAGGTAAACATGATCTGTTTAAACTTGAAGTCTGAGGTTTAGAGTTAACAATATAGTTCCTCATTTTACTTGGTCTGTAGGTTCTTCTGTTTTTTTTAGGTTAGAATTTAATTTCATGTATTAAATAAAAAGAAAGCAGTTTTCATGTAGAAAATTGATTTATTTTTTAACTGTGGTCTGTGGGGTTGAGTGTGTCAATCCTGTGTTTGTCTTTTCTTTTCCTTCCTTTTTCTCCTCTCTTCAGTTTGAATTCTTATATAGTATGGGCATTGGCAGGAAAGAACATTTGTTTCCAAAATCTGAACATGGATTTTTGTTATGTACTTGCTACTTACCTGGGCAAAAGTGGAAACAAAACTACGTGCATAAATCGTTTATTTTGCATTTTTGTAAGAAGACTTGGATTGTGAGCTAGAATATAATGGGTTAATGTGAAATTTGTTCACTAAATTATCTGTGAATTTGCATTCAATACTACGGATCAAGTTTTCTCTCATGGATTTTTATTTTGTTGTTGTGGGTGTGTTATTTATTTATTTTTTTTTTAAGATGACACTTTCAATTTTCTAGGTAAAAACTCAATTTTTTTCTATCAAAGTATAGTAACATTTTATTGTTTTAAAATTAGCACTTTTAATCTCTCAGATTTGTTAATAACCTAATGCTTTAGACTACGTTTAAAGTGATATATGGTAAATTATTATTTAGTCCTTTAGTTTTTTTCTTAATTAATGAATGCGTCTTTATGTTTTGAAAAACTAACAAATATGTCTCAACATTTTTATTCATCTAGCACTTTAATCCTTTGTCTATTTTTTTTTACAAATTCTATTAAAAAAAATTTAAAAAAAAACTTTAAATACTCAAAATACCCTCTTTTTATTTTCTTTCCCTTCTCTCTTTTTCCCATTGATCACCATTGCCTCTCTTCTCTCAATGAATTTCCCTTTTCCGCCGCAAACCTAGATCCAGCCACACCATTGCCGGTGTTCCTAGCCTTTTCTTCTTCACATCTTCACACGCTCGCTGTGCATCCTTGGTCACCAAGTGACTTCAAACCACCATCAAGCTCATATCGGTACTGTTCTCACCTCGCGAGTTCCACCATGATTCGTCGTTACCAGTGTTTCCCATTGCGAGTTCCACTATCTTGGGTCCACATCCTGCACTTCATCGTCGAACGGAGCTGCAGTCGACAATGAATCACCATCAATGAGCAAGCTATGACAAGAAGTGGCCACCAAGAAAACAACAGCACCCACATACTTGAAGCAAATATTGAGAAACAATGGCTAACGCTGATGCATGGGCAGGGGATTTCGAGCTGGAGGAGGACGGTCTGATGGACGCGGATAGAGTCGATCACCATTGCACTGCATCTCAAATATAAATTTATAAAGAAATTTCTTTTTAACTTTTTTTTTTTTTTTTTTTTTTTCTGCATATGAAAGTTCCATGATCTTTCCTTGTTAATCATAATTAATTTTTATTCCATTGCTTTTAAATTCATTATTATATTAATTCAAGCAATTGATAATCAATAAAAAGAAACCCCAAAAAGATTATCACCCAATAAATTGTGTTTGGCAAAGAAGGCGGCGGCGGCGGCTATAGTGGATGGTCAAAGGAAGACAAGGATTCTAATGATCAACCTATACTTTTTGGTGAAAAATTCTGGTTTCAATTTAAGATAATTAAGATAATTGTTAATTTGTTAATGCAATTGATTGATTGATTTTCATTTTTTTTTTCCCAATTTGTTAATGAAATTAATTTATTGATAAACGAGAAGAAATAATTCTGAAAAACACGTAGAGAAAGTGTTCAACAAATTACATAGGTGGCTCCTGATCTCTAAGTTTTTTTTTTCCTCGCTTTTTTTCATATTTAATTAAAATTAAAATGATTAAGACTAAAATGAATTTTTAGTTGATAGTATTAGTAGAGATGGTAAATTAAGACTAAAATGAGGGTTAGTTTAATCTTTTCAATGTAATTTTGTGGGTTTTTATTTGTATGGCAGAAATTAAAAAATTTAAGAGAAAATGAGATGTATTTTAGTCTTTTATAAGTATTGAAATAAGTCAGCCTCTTCAGAACATTACTGTGCGATAGAAAGAGATTTGCGCATCACTTCCAGTTCATTCCTCTGGGACTGCAACTGTTCTTGTGCTTCTTTCAATTCTCCACGAACCACCTCCAAGTGTTCGTTATCATCCTTCAACCAGGCCAGTTGGTCCTTCATGCTATCGATCTCCTTCTCAGAAGAACGAAGTGAAGATTGAAGCTCTTCGATCTTTTTATCCTTTTGGCATAATACACCTTGGAGAGAAGTGATTCGAGCATTCAAATCTTCGGACTTCATCTCTAACATCTCTTCAGCACCTTTAAGTCTCCCCTCCCAGTAAAGACTACTCTCCTTTAAAGTAGAATTCTCTGCTTGGAGCCCAGCTACTTCGATGTGAAGCTTCTGAAGCTCTGAGGAATTGCCCTTAAATTGCCGAAGTCGCTTTATTTTGTCAAGGAGATAATCGATTTCCCCTCTTTGCTTTATTATGATATCCCTGTAAGATAAAGCAGCATTCTAGGCCTCAATATAATATTCATCGCAAGCAATCAGGCGCTCTTGCAAAAGAAGGCTGGTCCTTAGAGTCTGAAAAGACAAAAGAAAAATAAAAATAAAAATTAAAGCAAAGTATAAGGGCGATGCAGTCTTATAGAATCAAGTGAGCGCTTACATCATAGCTTTTAAAAACCTCCCGGAAAAGTAACTCTATTGTAGAAGTGGAAAATTGATTACTGGGATGAGGTAAAGAGTGAAGTGTAGTAGCAAGATCATTGGCGAAGCATATAGAACCGTCCGCTCTTTTTGGCCATTCAAAATTTTAGAAATCATCGAACATGCTCTTAGATCTGGAATTTAACATTGATTTTCGAAGAGGAGGTTGTACAAATCGTAATTCAGGCTTCGCCTTAACCTCCTTCATATAAGGACCTGCCCCATATGGTCCTACCATTTCAGAAAATGGTCTTCTAACTATGGGAGTAGCTTCCTCATTTGAAATTTCTGGATTAGTAGATTCACCTTCTGTATAAAGCCCAATGTAGGCAAAGGGTATGAGTGATCGATGAACCCACATCCCTTCATCTTCATCAGAAGCTTCTTCTGTAGGCAAATCCGATAGAGGAACTGAAGAAGTGTTACCTCCTTCGATATGTTGTCTCTTGGAAGGAGGATTTTCATCAGTAATAATTATGGGTTCCTCTTCAATAGGCATTGTTGACTTGGGAATATGAGAGGTCCCTAAAGACTCATAAAAAGCATCGAAGTCCAAATCATTGAACCCAGCCGAAGGTGAAGACCCAAGATTTGGATTAAGAAGGTGAACTTCAGTCTCTACAGATCCTAAAAGAAGAAGAGGGGAGGGTTCAAATTAAGAATCTATAATACTATAATACATTAAGTATACAAGAAAAATTGCCATACCTCTAGCAGCATGAATAATAGTTGGTGGAAAATTAGTAGTGGGTTCAACTACCCCAGTTTCGTCTCTTCGCCTTTTCCTTAGAAAAAGTATATCTTCGTCAACATCAAGGTCCTCTTCCTCTACAAGAGGAACATCCCTTGTTTGTACTTCAACTTCTTCAGCTGATTGACGTAATATTAAAGTAAGAAGCTTCGCCTCTTTTTCTGTGATTTCTGCAATTTTCTTCGCCTGCTCTTCAGCTTCTTTAGCAGATTGGCGAAGAATAGAAGAAATAAGCTTATTATCATTGTCATCATCATCATCATAGTCAACTAGAGAGAAGGGTTTCTCTTGGGCCTTCTCTGGAACTACTGAAGAAGCTTTCGAAACTTTTGAAGCTTCACTAATCTTTTGAAGAAGCTCAGCAGCAGCAATAGCAGTGGTGATAGAAGTAATCCTTTTACCTGCTCGACATTTGATGCAAACAGGTTTTGATGCAAGGTTGGATTTAGCGGGGATAGATGAAGCAGATACAAGACCCTTCTCCTTTTCAATACTAGGAGCCTCTTTTTGAATCTCCTTCTCCGGAGTAATAGCGATGGAGGGGGATTCAATGAATGAAGACCGTTGAATCAATCTCCCGCTGGACTCATCAATCGAAGGAAGTGAAATAGGATGACAGAAAGAAGAACGACACCAGAGAGATTTTTCTCAACATCATCCCAATAACCTTCTTTTTCTCCCTCTAAAAAAAGGGGGGGGGGG
>CATKHJ010919212.1:0-11776 GCA_949750685.1 Vernicia montana
ATTTATTACTCGAGACATTCAACAACACTAGTCAGACAAGAGTGTATCATAGGGATCACAAGTTTCTTTTTCAATACAAGATCACAGGTTGAATTTGTATAATATTGCGTAAATATCACCCTGCAATTCTCCCATTTGGGCATAATTGTTCTTGTACTAACTTGGGCTCAATGCCCCTTTAATGTTAATACTAGTAATTCTTCTTTGGCAAAAAAAAAAAAAAAAAAAAAAAAAAAGTTCATGATGAATTAGGAAATATGCAATATAATCTAAGAAAATATTCAGAATTTACATCCCACTTAATATATGTTTATTTCATAAAATAATTTAGACAATAATTACAAAAAAAAAAAAAAGTAATAATACATAATTCATTTAGAGTTGTTAAATCTAATAAAACATAATTCATTTCTTAAATTAGTTGAATACATAATTTTATTTTCAAACTTTTAGTTTTAAAAAAAATTACTTGATTGATATCTTTAATTTTTCACTTAACCTATTTAACACCTTAATTTTAGAATTTAATTATCACTAAACATTTATATATAGGAAATCAAACCAGCATGCAAAACTAATCCATCGCATTACTTTACTTTTGTTTGAATTATTCTAAACGTCACTCTAAATGAAGCCATTATGAAATAATTTTTTATAAATTTTTAGTAGAAATATTATGTAATTTGAAAATAATTAAAAATTAGACAAATATAATCTAGTCCAAATTAATAATCCCCTAACATATGAATTTGCCTTCCCTGGAAAAAAAAAACATATAAATTTGGCTTGACATTCTATTTTCAAAAGGTAAAGATAAATGTTATTTGCCATAAGGTGTTTCCAACATCAATAAAAGACATGGGATTTTTCAAATTTTTTTTTTAATGAAAGAATCGATATATACACTTATCATTAAATTATTTTTATACGATAACAAAAGCCAAGTTTTGAGATGGGTGATATAATTTAGGAACCACAAACTAAAACTAGTTTACTCGGTGGCATTTAGAAGAATTTTGGCTACTGATAAGGTTTCAAATGAGTTCTCATCTCCACTCATTAATTACTATTCAGAATTTGTGGATAATTTATCCACATGTGTTTCTAAAAAGGAGCAAAATAATTGTATTCAAATAATTTTGTATGTGTTATAAAATAAAATTTAATCTTAAATCTAAATTAGAATAGAGAGATTGTATTATCATCACATTAAGTTTACCAATATATTATATATGCAATTGTTTAATATGAAATTTAAACTATTTTGTGGAAAAAAAAATTGACCATCGTTTTAAATGTTATTAAAATATAATTTATTTATTTTATATTTTTTTTTATAATTAAAACATTTCAAAAATATATTTTAGAAACAAAAATAAATTAATTCTAATTCATATTTAAAATATTATTTTTCTCTATAATCATTATTATAATAATGCAAAACAAATTTAAATACAAGTACGAAGTAAATTGATTTTATGTGCTCATTTTCTAACAATGAATATATTATATTATTTTTCTTTCTAATTGTGTCTAATAAATTTTGCATATCTATATATATAAAGTTTTTCTAATTGAATATAATTATTGGGGTTGGATTATATTTAGGCATAATATACCCTAATTGGAAATGTCTTTTTTCATTGAATTGAGAACATATTATAATTTATTAGTTCATAACAAAGTTTGGGAAGGAGCAAGTATATGGAATTAAAAAAATATATGGGATTGGAATTATGATTTTCTTGAATCATATTTTTTTTAAAAAAAATCATGTTTAAAAAAAAAAAGAATTTAGTTTAGTTTATATTGAAAAAAATTAGAGTAAACGTAATGATAAAAAATATATATATCATTTATATTCAATTAGTGGATTGTTTAAGGTTTATTTTACATATTCGAAGCAGTTTTAAGGATAAATCATAAAATTTGAATTTTCAGAAATAAGTTAAAAAGAAATTTAAATAAAATAATTTAATTGGAGATGCGGGGTATCGATCCCCGTACCTCTCGCATGCTAAGCGAGCGCTCTACCATCTGAGCTACATCCCCTTGATGCTTATTGTTTTGTCTTAATTATATAAATATGTTATGTATATAGCTTAATTTATGCTGTTTTGACTACAATAAATATCTTAATTATCACCTATACATCTCAACCAGCTAATGGCTCAGGTATTTTTAGCCTTGGATTTTTTTTAGTTGCTAATTATTCACAAAAGGATATTTTATTAAATTGATTGTCATAAAAATTAGTTTTAAAATAGATTTGATATGTTCTGAATTTTAATTACATAAGTTCTAAAATGACTAAACAATGATTTCATAAAAAAAAAAAAAAAAAATGACTAAACAATCATCTCAAATTGCTTTTTCTAATATTTAAAATGATAATTTTTTATATGGTGGACTGCATAGACCGGATAGTGAAGTAAATGTGTTAGAAAAGCAACAAAATACAGAAGCTTTTTATATGTTTTAGAAAGGTATCACTTTCTTGATTAAATAGGAATACTTAGTTTTGCTTCTTAATAAAGTCGTAAAAAAAGTTCAATTTTCTCAATGAATTGGACACAACACAGCACATTATCATCTTATACTCTCAAGTCTCAACAAAACCCCTAGACAAGTTATTCCCAACAATAGCCAAGGAATCACTTCCAGTTCCAGTTCCATTTCCACTGCCTCTGCCTGCCTTAACAGAAAAAGCAATGGGGAACCAGATTCAAATCCCAACTACCAATTTATACTAGATTCCTATAAATCTTTATCAACTTACCTGTAAAGTTCAATCCATGTAAATCTAGCTCGAATTTGAACATGTCAACCACAGAACTCATATTTGAGTCATTTTCAGCCAAAATTGCATGAAACAAAAGAATCTATGAATCCTTTGTAAACATAGTAAAAAATGCCAATAATTGCATGAAACTTGTCAGATCAACACAGTGAGAGTGATTTAGAATTTAAAAAAAAGGGGTTTGGTTATTCATAGTTTAATGCAACCATAGGCAGTTCAAACTTCAAAAGAAAACCAACCAAAGGTTCAAAGGGCAATTAAGATGAACCTTCACAGCCATAGATGACACAAGGACAATACACACGCACACATATATATAAGCATAGCAATCAATCAAAGCTGTAATGACTCATCCAAAATCTGAACAGAACTACAAATTAACATGAGAGGCTTACAATAGCCAACATGCTTCTAACATTGCCAATAGGAGCTATTCACTTGTTTAAAGTATTAGGCACTGCAGAATAGACAGTCCACAAAATCAAAATCCTAGTATATTTGACATGCACACACCAAGTGTTAGAAATAGTGATTGCGCACTTCAGGAACTCAGGGTATATGTGACAGAGGCTAAGCACATTGCCTTAATCACCTAGACACCGAATTATATTTTAGATAAGCATAGCTACCTTGTTACAGAACCAGTTTACAGGTTTCAGTCATCAAGTAAATAATGTTATTAATTTACAGATATAATTATCCTCTTCTTTGAGAGAAACAATCCTCCATTTAGATGATGATCATAATTTAAAACACAATTACATATAAGATGAACATGATAACAGTATTCCTAACTAAGCAAATCCAATGAAACAGTAAGTAAGAAAGAAAGAAATATGGAAGTTACACCCAAATTGAAACAAAATAAGCCAATCTCTATAATAAGTTTATTCCCAACAAAATATGGAAGTTGCACCCAACGTTCTTCATCTTCTTCCAGACTAAACCTGGCTATTTCCAGTATACCAAAAACATGATCCACCTCTGTGCAATTTTAATCTTCTGCCATGAATTTGTCAGCCCTGGTTTAGAAAGGAAGAAGATAAAACAAGAACTATTGATGTGGAGTCAGGATCAAATCCATCACAACAAGGTAAAAGGAGACTGACCCATCAGAGAATCATGTTGTGCATCGTGGAATTTATCTTTTCATGAGTTCTCAATAGTTGCAGTTGTGATTCTTAATGGCCTCGTCCTTTCTTGCTCACCATTGCGTCTCCAAAAGGCCCTTCGCCACCAGACTTCAAATCCTCTTTGTATATTTGGACAGTCTTCACCAGAGTTCAGGAATCGATTAAACCAAGCCAGTAAAATCTCTTGCTGCCATGCTAGAGGTAGAGTTAGAATTGTGTTACTAAGACCATCCTCAATTAAATGTCGGTCAAGGCCTTTTGATGCCCTTCTCATCCACCCAAAATCATCATAAAATGGCACCAACCATGTCTGTAAAAGCAAGCACCTCACTTCCTTTGAAGCCAATAGCTGCCCCTTTCCAATCCCAACAAACAGCCTTGCTGTAACTCTGCTAACCTCGTACCTATGAACAGCAGGAATTTTAGAATGTGCATCAGACAATTCAGTCTGAGATGCCCATGTTTTCAGAAAATCTTCAGCAACCTGTCGATCGATCAAAATATCCAAAATCCAATGCAGATTATCTGCTTGCCGTGCAATCTGTCCAATTTCCTCCAAATTGCCTGTTGCTGCCTGGAGAAAATGGTTACGAAGCAATTGCAAGCACCCATCACAAGCAGAGTATAAGGATTCTTTCCGGAGATCATTCTGAGAAGAATTCTCACGAAGCATCTTTGACACCAACCCTTTCATCTCACGCCTAGCTTTCTCATCTTTCCCTTCAAGAACTACATGCAAAAGCTTGAGAAGCACTTCATCATTGTCACTACTCTCTTCTGCTCCATTAGTAACTTCAATAGAAACCCTCTTAAGAACCTCTCCTGCTCCAACTCCTTCAAGGCGGAGCTCTGACAACAATGAAGCCACCTTCTCTTCTTCATCCTCAGCCCATGGGGCAGCTTCCAAGTACTCCAAACAAGATAAAACCCCAGCATCAAACCCAATTGCTGCAGAAACCTAATAAAGAACCAACCAATTCAGTACCACAAAACATTAGCCCACCAAACCTAATAAACATTTGTGATTGCCAAGAATAGATTCAACAACAAATATAAAATAAACAGAAAGCAAAATTCCAGTATATATCTTTCAAGAAAAAAACAAACTACATAAATGGTTATGTCTGTATCATTCACAGTTCAACTTCAAAAGAATAAAAAAAAAAAACCTTGAAGTTCAACTACATTTTCCTTCCTGTTCCTATATTTCCTCAACAACCAAGCATATTGCTTTCAACATTAGCTTTCCTGTCTATTTCCACAGTCTCTCAGCGACCACACAATCCACTAGAATATTAAAAAAAACAAAAACTTTAACAAAGCTTCTTAATATTTCTATAGTTCACAGCCACCCAACAAATTTAGTACTTAAAAACTGAAAAAAAAAAAACTTACCTTCAAAATACCAAGAACCTTGGTCACATCCTCTTTCATGAGCTTTCTCCTCAGATCGTTACAATACATTAACCTCAAAGTCTCAATATAAACCTCAACATCATCGCAATCGGCAATCTCCACCACGTACGGCAACGATGAACGCTGCTGTTTAGCCCAGCGATCCGACAATTTTATCGCGAAAAACCTGCTATGAGCCACCAGGATCTGCCTGTGCACACTCATTGACACACTAATTCCATCCTTAGAACTCAATGTCAGCTTGACATCGCTCGTCGATGAATCATTGAACTGGTTGCCAGGGCTTCTGTTACCCAAAATATCAGCTATTCGCTGCATAATTAGAGTCTGTTTATCTTGAACAGACATTTGAGAGTTCTGCGAGCTTCGAACAGTAACATTAGCATTGTTAATTGGGATCTGGGTTCTGGGTTGCAATTCAGGCTCGCTCGCCATCATCTCAAAAAGGGTCGGACTGGATCGGGGTTTATCCGGAGGAGGAGACATCGGGTTTAAAAGACCCGCAGTGAGTGCAGAGTTAAATTTGGTAAAACTAGAAGGGAAAGAAGAAGTTTCATGAGGAGAATGGTGACCATTAGCAAGGAAAGTAGTGGCTGTAATAGTAGAAGCAGAGGAGGGCGTGAAATCCATGACAGGCGATAGACTTCCAGGAGAGAATCGGATCTTGAACGTTGATGGAGAATCAAGAACTGGGTCGGATTCCTTTACAGTTAAACGGCGAGGTTGCGGAGGCGGAGATGGTGGCGGCGGAGGTGGAGCAGGGATAGGTTTAGAAGAAGCAGGACAACACCAAGACTTATCAGGCGAAACAATGGTGGGTGGGTCAAGTTTTCGACTTTGGGTATGAGTAAAATACCCAGTAGCAGCAGATTCAGAATTATTATTACAATTAGCGGTGGCGGTGGCGGTGGCGGTGGCGGTGACGGTGGCGGAAGAAGAAATGGTGGTTTCACGGCATTTACGGCGTTTGGGCTTAGTGGGCTGAGTTTGGATTTTAAGATGAGCTTTGGTAGTTGTAGTAGTACTAGTAGTAGTTGTTGTTGTTGTTGTAGCAGTAGTAGCTGTTGCCATGAATAATTGTTTTAATTGTAAAAATTGTCTCTCTATTCCAACAATGTTTTATTGTCTTTTAGTTCATGGCATTGGACATTGGCATTTGCCAAATCAAAGCTTACTAATATGTAATTTTTGTTTGATTGGGATGTGAAAACTTTAAAAATGGCGATGGACACGAGACAGAAAACTGCAAAGAGTGACTGAAACAGCAATAAATGCCAATAAGAGACTCTTTTCTCCTCTCCTTTTCACTCTACAATAAAACTTGGGTTTTGAAGATGGGATCCTAATCTGATTTGTTTGTTTTTGGGTTTTTAGAGGATCATTCTTGAGGGTTTTTTTTTTTTTTAATAAAAAGAAAAATGAAAATGAAAAAAGAATTTCTTGGTTGTGAAAATGGGATCCTAATCTATTTCTCTTTCGTTTGCCTTTTGTTGTCGAGTTGGGGCCAGAGAGCAGAAGAAGCAAACAGCATAGGAAAAATTGGCCCACACTGCGTCATTTTGTTTTGTTTTCCTCTTTCTTTTGTTTTTCATTTCTTGATTTGGCGGGATTGTATGCACAGTCCTTTTTTTTTTTTTTTTTTTTTTTTTTGTACTTTTGTTTTCGTTTTTTCAGTTTTTGTAATTGTTTTGAAATTTTACATTCACTAATTGGGGCACTCCCATTGAATAACTGACTTAAGATAATTTTTAACGCAACCCACTTTGATCATATTGAGTTTTGCTTACATGAGACCCACCTTTTAAGCAATTGAATTTGAAAATTAGTGTTATATCCAATTTAGTTTAAGTAATCAATCCAATATTAGTATTTTGATATTTAAATGAAATTATAATACTAATTATTTAAATTGAGTCAAATTTTAACTAAAAATAAAAATTCGAATTCGAACTGAGTTTGCTCAAATTTAACTTGATTCAACTGATAAATATATTTATCAATAATATATATCAACTTTAAGTCTAATTTGAAAAATTCAAAGTCTTGATTTTGTCAAAATGTATAAAATTAAATATTTAAATTTTTGTATTTTATAAATTTATGCATCTTCACTTATTTAGTATTTATTAGTAAGAATACTAAATTTATGAGATTAAATATATATTTTGGTAAGAAAAAAATAATATTTCATTGAGATATTTCATATAAATTTTATAAATTTTTAATGAATAAAAAAATGAAAAAGGGAGTGCTCAAATCACTAGTTAAAACAATAATAACAGAATTCCAAAAGCATATACTAACAAACAACATAAAGACTTTGTTTGATCATATACTCTCACTTTTTGAATTTTTTTTTTATTTTTTCCCTTTCACTTTCTCTTTATTATATCCAGCTTTGAGTATTGGAATATCATGTGATATCTCACACTCTATCCTTCATATATCATTTTCCATGTTGAGGTTTCATATAGGTTTGGCTACAATACATGTGGCCATCAAAAATAGACCTAAAAATCCATTTTGTCTTATTATTTATTCCTTGCCCTTGCTACTCTAGATTCAAGATCCATTTACAATTTCTACTTGTAGAATACAATTGTCTAGGATGTGTTTAGAATTGCTTCTTAAGAATTGAAAAAATGTTTTTAAATTTTTTTTATTTAATTGATTATTTTTTATAAATTATTTTTTTAAATATGCTTCTGAGAAAATCATTAATTTACTTGTTTGTTTATGAGAAAAAATAATTTCAAAAATAATATAATTTTTTTTATTAAAAAATATTTTTGCAAAACAAAATGCTAAACAGTCTTAATTAATCATGTGGGCCATGGCCCACCACATTAGCAAAATATTAGTCAAGCCCCACATTGTTAAAAAAAAATGTCATTGTTTTGCATGTTGCATCCCTTTGAAGGAAAATGATGGACATATTAGATTAGATTAGATGGTAATTAATCATAATATATCATCCATAATCATCAAAATTCATCATTAAAAGGAATTTCTTTCTTTGTATACTAATGTTTAGCTCTTATATATGTTGAATAATTTAATTGGCAACATAATGTTACTTCAATTTTCAACACAAATTAAATTTCATAAATTTATTGGATAAAACTTCATATATAAAAGCCTTAAACTATATAAATGTTAAGATTTCAATTTATAACAAATTAAATTACCACATTTGTTTATAAATTAGATTGTAAATCTTCATTTCATGAAAAAAAAAATTATAAAACAGACGGATTAAATGTTTAAAAATTTTAATATTTTTTAAATTTATGCGTCCCTTAAGTCGAAATTTATTGAATGAAAATTTATTTAAATAATTTACGAACATGAGAGAGATTCGATATGAATGTTGTTATTTTTCTATGTGAATATGCAGAAGATAAGTCCAACTTGTACTACATGTGTTGTCTCCTTGGACAAGTGTGGGGTGATCATGTGGTATAACTGGCTCCCATTAACGACTTAATTAGTGAACAAAAAGTTGTTAATCACTTTTCATGAATTAACAATTACTGACCAAAAGCCCACCAATAAGAAGTTAAAAGTCAATAATTTAATTTTAAAATTTTAAAATATTGATTAAATTATAAGTGTTATTTCAAAATATAATAATATATTTTTAAACATAATATATCAACTCTAACACATCCAACAATGAATTTCCAAAGTTATAGTTTATTGTTAAATAAAATAATATGATTAGAGTTTTCATTAATACAATGTGAGTTATTGAAAAAAATATCTTACTATATAATTAATAAATTTTTTATCCATAATTTATAGTAAACTAAAATAATAATAAAGAAAATGTTCAACATAAATATAATAAATTGCCCCTACAATATGAATTAAAACAAAACTGAAAGTAGAAAAAGAAAATTTCATTTGATATGCAAAGATAATTAAATAAAATAAAAGTACAAAATGCCAATATAAAAAAGAGTTAGGAAAAAAAATAGAATTATTAAGTAAAATTGACTTTTCTTCAAATATCAAAAATAATTAAATAAAAAAAAAAGTATACAAAATGCGGTGAGCGTGGATCGAACACGCGACCTTCAGATCTTCAGTCTGACGCTCTCCCAACTGAGCTATCCCCGCAGTTGGAAATACTTTCTTTAATTAATTTTATTTAAAATTTTATGAAAGTAAATGAATTGTGGATCTCTCTTCGCTTACCCCATATGGGTTGGATCAGTTATCCAGTTTCTTCATTTGGGTCAATGAGGGATTCAGCTCTACAACAGTTGATCCATAGATCTAATTCAAGTGTGATTTGTGTTATCATCAAATCACTGACCAAACAAAAAGCCTTTGAACAAAAGAACTATCAGCTTGGGCTAGCCGAAGTTAATGAGCTCACCCATTATAATTTATACTTGTATTTGTGTAATGTAAATTCAAATGGCCTCATAGACCTAAATAGAAGCCCTAGATATTGATGGAAATTATTAGCCCAACAAGTCAAGCAATTCATGAAACCTTTATAGCTTGGAATTTTTTTTTTTTTCTGTAAAATATGAAATAGGCATAACAATTGAATCAACAAAAGATGAATTTTGCCATTGGGTTACAAATTAATCCAATGTTAAAGTTTATAACTTATAATTTAGGAAGTCAGAGATTTAAATCCTGATACCTCTAACCCTTTATAAACCTTAAAACTCTAAATAGGTCTGTCATAACACATTTAACACCCATTTTGATTTGATGACCTTATTCTCTATTATTTTGCAGGATCTATTGCACATCACTTTAGATAAATATCATCAATAGTTAAGAAGAGCTAATGACATAAATAGCCTTTTATTTCTGGGTTAATTTATATGTATATTTGGTGTATATATATATATATATAAAAAAAAAAAAAAAAAAGAGTTAATTCAACTAGTTTGATTTGGGATAAATACTAATTTGGAGTCTAAACTTTGCTCAAAAGTATAACGTATGGCTCATCGTTTAAAATAGTTTAATTGCCTCTCATACTTAGTTTTTGAACCAATTAAAAGCTTTTGGTAATGGACATTAACGGAATCGTTTGTGAAATTAGTAAAGTTATATTTTCAAATAATAAAAAAATTAAAATTATAAAAAATATATTTTTGAATAATAAAAAATATTGATATTCAAAACTTAAAAATAATAATAATAAAAATATTTTTTTGGTCTCATATATATATATATATATAAGAAATGGGGTTATTTTAATTTATTTTTTAAATTTTTTTTTTTGTTGAAGGTTGGGTAGAAGAACACAACAGCAGACATGCCATATGGTAAAATGACCCACATTTCAGAGTTAATGTCTGAGTTCATATTATATATCGTTATCTTTTTCTTCATCAACAATTATATATCTACTTTTTTAGACCATACTATAATTCCACTCATTATAATAATATTACCAATTCCCAAAAAATAATAATTCTCGAATTCAATTTCCACATTTAAATTAATTTTCACTAATTTCATAAAAATTATTAAAAAAAATTATCTTCTATTATATAATTTATAATTCTTCTAAAATAATCAATAATATGTTATCATTAGAGTGGAGACTAGAGAGCAATTAATTCAAAAGTCACCAAATGAAATCTACCAAATTTATTTGAAAACCCATTTAACAAATTAAACTAAAGAAAAAGAAAAAAAAAACACAAGAAAAAATTGACCATAGTACCTAAAATTAAAAGACTAATATTTTTATATATAGGTAAATTCAACAAATAAGAGAATAGAATCCAAATCAAATTGGTTTAAAAAAAAAAAATAATTTTGTGAGAGATATTAAAAATGAGAGTTATTTTTATTGTATAGCATGCAATATTATTTCGACGTATTAAATTTTCAATAAGAAAAAAATAACACACACCTCTCTCTCTCTCTCTCTCTCTCTCTCTCTCTCTCTCTCTCTCTCTCTCTCTCTCTTACAAAGTACAAATTCAGTACTGCCTGTGTTTCAATATATAACTACAAAAGAAAAAGATAGAGATTAAAAAAAAGTATTGATTCACTTTGAGATTCAATTAATTTTACTTAATTAGCTATAATATGGGTTCCTTCCCCAAAATATTCTTCTCATTGTGTTACAATATTTTTGTTTTTCTGACAGATTTGCTTAAAGCTATTAAGAATATAATTAGTACAAAAAAAAACATGTCTGGAAGCCACTCTTACTTTCTCAAAACACTAAAACTTGTGTGCTACATCTTGAATTTGAAATTCAAGCAGAATAAAATTTCAAAATCTTAAACATTTTTTTTTCAAATTTAATTTTTAAATAATTAAATAAAATTTTATTAATAATTATACTTAAAAATATATATTATATCAATAAATATTAGAGTTATTAAAATTATTAAAATGTGAAAAAAATAGAAAAAAATTTAAATTATTTATGTACTAA
>CATKHJ010919226.1:0-30616 GCA_949750685.1 Vernicia montana
GTTATTTATTTATTTTTACATCATTATATTTTTTAGAAAAATTTTAGAGTGTACTTATTCAATATCATAATTAATTATTTATAAATTTTTATCATATATTCTAATAATATAATTAAAATTTATTAATAATTACAACTATCATTTATATAAACTTATAAATACAAAATAAATGGAAAAAGTCAAATTATATGTATATACACACACAAATATTTTATAGGTAAATGTAAAATACAAATTAAAAAAAAACAAAGATAAAAAAATGACAAAAAAGAGAAAAAATTAAAAAAAAAAAGTGTGGAGAGAGAGAGATAATGGAAGTAACAGAGAGAATGGGTGTTTTGATTCATTTTTATAATGTTAGGAGTATATTCGTGTCTCGAAAAATATTAAGTGTTGATCTGCACTTTTAGCCAAATATTAAGGATATATTTACACATAGTTCCAAAAAATTATAAAACAAGTTTTTCTCAATTTATAGCCTGGCAAATTCTAAAGGTGTATTTGAACACTAAAAATTATTGATTAAAAATCATTAAACTACATTTATAGAGTGAATTTTAGAAAATAACTAAAGAGTAATTTTCCCATAAAATATGATATTGTTTTTAAATTATTTTTTAATAACACCTAAAATAATATTTTATGAGAAAAAAACAACTTTAATGTTAAACAAACTCTAATGTTGTTATGATTAACTCAAAATCATTTTCTTATTTATTCCTTAGAAGTGCATGTACATACCTTCCTCACCATTCTCGGTTTCACGTTTTTTCATATTTCAACCTTTGAATTTGGGTTGTATTTAATAAAATTAAATAACGTATGGTATAATTTTTAAATTATAAAAATATTTAAAAATATAATTACTTATTTTATTCAATATAAATTTTAAGTGAATTTTAGTTTAATTTATATTTTGAAGTGTTGCGTTACCAAACAATTTAAAATTAATAAATACTAATAATTTTAATTTAAGTGTTAAATTGTATTATCAAACACCACATTAATTTTTCTTTTAATAAATTAAATGGTGAATCACTTTAGCCATCAGGATTTGAGAGTTGCGAATAATATAAAATACAATGGATTTTTTGAGATAAACAAATTTATTAACAATAGGACTATGTTTAGTATGAATGGATTTATTAATAGTTAGATCAATTTCGGATTTAATTTTAAACAATATCTTTTTTTAAAATGAAACAATATCATTTTGACTTAAATATTTGATAATTAATTCATGTCCACCTAATATGGAATATATATTGTATCTGTTTGAAATTGGATAAATATGTAGAATTTTATCATTTGTCTCATTTCATACGCTAAGAAAATAAATGGACAGCACAACAAATTTCTGTACTCATATATTATATGCTAATAAAATCAAAGTATAAAAAATCAAAGCAAATTAAAGCAAATCAAGGATTTTTTTAAAAATAAACAGAGCTATGCACTTATTAAATAAATATTAGTGAATTTATATTTTTATCCTTAAAATAGAGATATTTTTGCATAAATATATTGCGCCACGTAATATGGTAAATAATTAGTATAAATAGTGATAATAAGCTTAGCATTTTCCAATAAACAATGAATCATATCCGAAACCAGAGTAGAGATAAAGGAAAAAAATCTTGAACTTTATTAATTCTATCAGTTGAGATTCAATATCTTTAAAATGGATAAATTACTATTTAATCCTTAAAATTTGACATGATTAACTAACTCATTCTTACTTTTTGAGAAACTAACTAATTAGTTTCTCAGTTTTGATTCCGTCAAACTATTTAGTCATTTCGTCTAATTTTTGTATTTTTTTCGTTAAATTCATGAAAATTGACTAAAATATCCTTGTATATATAATAAATATAATTTTAATTTTATTATTTAAAAAAAATTCAAATTAATAAAATTAAATAATAATTATATAACAATTATATTTAATATCATCAAATTATATCACTTGAATTCTTGGGCTCAACAAAAAAAACGGAGAGATAGTAAAAATTAGTAATTAAAGGAAAATATATAATAAGAGTATGTATATAGTTTTTTTTTTTTTTTTTTTAATATTTGTTGGTATTTGGTTGATGAGGGTTTCGGCCAAACCTTGGATGGAAATGATGATATTGTATTTTTAGTTGAAATTGGTATTTGTATATAGAAATGCTGAAATTTACATCAAAATATTTTAAGTAGTTTAATTTTTATACAAAATGGAATTAAGATTTATCTTAGGGTTTCAAGAGAGGAAAATGAAAATTCTAATTTATTTTAAACTATAATTGAAGTAGTTTGAGTATAAAGATGTTTAATTTAATTATTTATTCATCAATTAGTTACAAAAATTGAATAGATTTTAATCAGGGTTTAAGAGGGCAAGTTCGGCCATAATGAAGGATTAAGTTACAAATTGTTGTTCCAAATTGATATTAGTAGAAATTAAACCCAATTATGTGAATTACTATTCAGAATTAGCTAAAGGCTCACTAAATAATTTATAGGTCATGTTAAGTATATTTCTTTAAATTAGCAAGAAAAAGGGTTAGCAAGTGCATTAATAGTTATTATATACTATTATATATATGGTTTTACTTTCATTGTTTCTCATTGTTGTCATGTCCGAATTGTTCATTGAAAATCCTAATCACTTCATTCATGAATGTTTTACCTTAATTGGTACTTAAATTGGTTATTGAAACTATACCTTATTCGAATTAATGTGAAACATGTATATTGTCTCGGATTCCTAAAGAATCCTATTATTCTATTCTTCCTATGATTTTTTATTTTTTTTTTATCTAAATTGAGATATTAATTTTTAAATTAAACTTTCCATATTATTAATTGAATATTGTTTAAAGTACCCTAAAAAAAATGATATAATGTGAAAAATAAAGATTCATTTTTTCTAGTGTGAAGAACACCGGACTTTGTGTATAATGTATTGCCTCTTGCTATGAAAGATTTGAACATCCTGTTGTGGTATTGCTCCGCAAAAAGAGTCACTACCACTAATGTAATATTGATGAGTAGCGATGATAAATTATGCGCTCATATAGTGTATACATATTTTTACTGAACCCATTGCTATTGCTATTATTGTTGAATTTATATATATATTGACCCTTTGATCACATTGTAAAATCGACTTGAAACTAAATCCATGTGTATGATAGTATAGCATTCATTCACTGAATTTTACTCACTCTCTCTTCCCAATTTTTTTATAGGGAATTAGAAGTACTCAAACTAGCTCAAGTTTTGCCATCAAGCTAGTGTCTACATGAGAAATAAATAATATTTTGAATATTGTATATAAGGATTCATATATAAGTAAAACTTAAAAGTGTTTCTAAATGCTCCATGGAAAACTAAGGACCTTAGAATGATAATGATATGTAACGTACAAAATATGGATGCTTTAAAAATTCCTTAATTATATAATATTGATAATGAAGTTTAAAGACTATAGTATAAACTAATATGCATAGTTATATAGTTAATTATTAATATGTGAATTTAATGTGCAAGAATGACCTTGAATATAAATTAATGTATATGAGAAAAATATTGGGAGGATTTGTATTAGTAATAAAGTTGAGGATATAAGGAAAAATTATTGGAAGTATAGTTTCTTGCAGGTTTTGTGTCCTGGTAACGTTATGTTTGCAAACGGCATTCTACCGGATTGCAGTTGAGTTGTCTAGTTGATCGGGTTCCATGGATTTTCTGTGGTTTTAGACTTACCCATGTCCTAAGATCGTCCATTCCAGAAGTGGGATGCGACAGAATTGTTTATAATAAAATCTTGTACTGAATTGAATCGATATTTCAGTTCGGGTTTTTTGGTTCTTATAGGTCGGGTAATACAATTCAGAGATTTTGGGGATTTGGGTATTTTGAAGTTTTTCCTATCAGTTTCTCTTTTTTTCATTCAATAACAAACAGACATAAATAATATTAATTTGTAAATTATTCTAAATGTTCAAACTTCTTCCAACATAAGAAAATAAGAAAATGGGCAATTCCAACAAACATTCCAAAGTACCAAATATTACATCACCATAAATAAATAACAACTAAAATTTTGAGATTATTCAGGAATAATATGAAATTTCTTCTTCAAAACTGGCAGACTTGCAGAGGAATGAAATTGAAAGAATGGCATTGGTTGGTTCATAGTCAAATTTTAGAATAACAAAATAGCAGATGCATAATAGCAAGATAACAGTAGCATAATAACACACCAAATACAGGGAAGCAGGATATCAAATGCATGATAGGAGCAGCAGGGAAGCAACATACCAGGTGCATGATAGGAGCAACAGGGAAGTAGGATATCATATGCAGGATAGGAGTAGCTGGGAAGCAGGACACCAGCAGCAGAGTTGCATAAGGCGTAAGCACACCAAAGCACATATTTTTTACACATTTAGATAAGACAAATTAATCAACCACACAATTGATTCATAAATAAATCAATCAACAACCACAAGGAAATAGATAAATCAAAATACAAAAAAAAAAAAAAAAAAAAACCCGTAAAAGTCCAATTTAACCATAAAGAGGCCTGCAATCAAAAACAATTTAATAGTATAAATATACCAACACGTCAAAATTGCAAGAAAACAAGTTACAGTCAAATAAAATTAACACAGGTGAATTTTTACCTTAATCTTGTTTAACAATCCACCAAGCTCTCAAGTTCTACCAAAGTCTCTTCAAGCTAAATAGGATGAGAACTAGTCTTTAACCAATCTTGACAGTAAATCAGTACTTCAGCAGTTGTAGGAGTTAAAAAACTCCTGAATTGATCTAATGTCCTTCCACTAGTACTAAAGGCAGATTCACTTGCCACTATTGAACATTGAATGACCAAAACATCATTTGCAACTTTGGTCAATATTGGGAATCTAACTGAATTAACCTTTCACCATCCCAACAGATTGTAGTCAAGCACAAATTTCTCTTTTCTCTCATCTAAATATATATTCAACTCATATTGAGAAGTTGGATTACTCTCTCTCTCTCTATTTCTCAAGGAAATACTCATCAATTTCATCTTCTACATCATCAATTGGAATATGAGTTGAACAAAATGATGTACTTGTGGATTGGCTAAATCCAATATGTGCATTGGTTAATTTGTACTATTTCATCATATCATTGAGAGCCCTTTTCACTTTTAAAATCAAATTTGTGGCTTCAATCTCACCATAATAACCAGTGTATTTAACCTTAAGGTAATTCAGTTTATACCTAAGATCTAAAACCACTGCCACAAATAATAACACATTCATCTTATCAAGACTGCCCTAATATTTATCAAATTTAGCTTTCATGTGCTTTCCCATAATAGAGAGGGCAGAATCATTAGAACTCTCACATAGCTGCAGCTCTCTAAGAATCTTAATGATTTCAGGAAAATAAAAACTAGATGTAGCGTACAAAGAACTAGAAATTTTACAAGTTACATCATAAAATTTCTTAAGGAACCTAGTAATTCTCCTAGCACTCTCCAAATCCACCTTATTTGGTACCTCTTCCCTAAACTCCGCTATAAACTTAGAATCTAAATCCTCTATTTTATCAAATGCACTATGATACCCTATTGTTGTTTCCAACATATGATATGTGGAATTCCACCTAATTGGATAATCTAAAGCCAAAGAAGCTTTACTCGTGAGCATAGCTTTCTCACAACACTTTTTAAACAAATCAGCTCTAGTTGAGCTACTCCTAATGTATTTAATTATATCTCTAATCCTCCCAATTGTGTTCCCCACATACTCAAGTCCATCATTCACAATCAATTGAAATATATGGGCATAGCACCTCATATGAAATGCCTCCCCTCCCAAAACAAATGCATCTTTTTTTAATAACTTCTTTTTTAATTGTTGGACAGCAGTGTCATTTGATGATGCATTATCAATAGTAATGCACATCACCTTTCCCCCACTCTTCCATGTAAAAATCAATTGCTTCATTATGTTTACTTCTTTATGACTCTTAATGACTCATAATTTTTATGCAGATTTCATTCATTATCAATAAAATGTGCAGTCAAGCACAAATATGACAAGTTTTGAATACTTGTCCAAGTGTTTATTGTCAAAGAAACTCTTTAATAGTTATTAGAAATGAATGATTTTAATTTTTTCTTTTCATGTACAAAAAGTTTATAACAGTCCCTAGCAATTGTAAATCTAGATGGAATAACAAATTGTGGACAAATAGTTTCAACAAATTCCCTGAACCCTTCTTTCTCTACAAATCTAAAAGCTAACTCATCCTTTATTATCATCCTAACTAATGCATCCATACTGGCTTGCTGGTCAAATTTCTAGCAAGTCAGTTGCTTATCCCCATAACCAATGTTCCCTTTATTAAAAGTCACTGTACTCTGACTTTTATCTTTGCCACTTCTTTGTGCCTCAATTAATCCCTTATTATCTGGAAACTTTTTACATGTTTTTCTAAGGTGTTTTCAAAGGTCAAAAGTGCCTTGTTCACTTTTTCTTTGATAATCCCTTCCACACCACACACACTTTACCCTACCAATTCCATTACCCTCACTATCATATAATTTCTCAAAATGTAACCACACCCTTGATCTAGACCTCTTATTACTATGTGTATGAGTTGTATATTTATGATTATTACCTTATGTTTGCTCATAGCAATCCACATGCATTTTATTTTCATCAACAGACCTACTGACTTCACGTACAAGTGCAGGATTAGCTGGAGATGAAATGGAATCAGCAATGTTAGTTGGCACCACAGTCAGTGTAGGGGTTTGGTCTTACTGCTTGCTTTCCTTCATTCCCTCTACCCTTACTGCCACTTGCACCATTACCTTCTCTACCTATTTCTTACTTCCCCATTTCCTATCAACACATATTAACAGTTTGACTTCAAATTAATTTGATTAACAATAAAAATTTCATTAACAAAAAATATATAAGAAACCATATATCACATGATTCACATCAAATCAGTATTAAACTAATCAAATACATTTCAAAATATAGACATAAATCAGTAATAAAGTAATCCATTTCATTTAATTGGAAATTTAAGTACATAATGTTATAAATATAGAGAGACAGTAGCCTAATTAACAAATTAAATAGTCATAAATACTTTAATACTCAACAACAATAGCACAATTAGAATGAGACATAATACAATATTCAAACAACAAAGTGAAGGACCCCCATGAAAACCCTAATTTTACAATCAATTACAGAAACTCCTAATTATTCAGACCATAAACCCTAATTTTATAAATTGAAAACCCTAATTTTAAATTCAATTACATAAACCCTCAATTATTCATACTATAAACCCTAATTTTAAAAATTAAAAACCCTAATTTTAAAATCAATTATAGAAACCCCTAATTATTTAGACCAAAAACTCTAATTTTATATATTAAAAACACTAAAATTGAAAACCCAACGATTATCACAGATTCACAGAAGCACAACAACCACAAATCAAATATTATAAATAGACAAATCAGATATTAGTTACAGTAAATACACTGACCTCTTAATTTTGTCTCAGATTTGCTTGATATGCGCTTTAGATTTCTCAAATTTGCCTTCAAATATGTCTACATATTATGATTTATGTGTTCTCTTCCTTCGATTGTTGATTTGTGTTTGTTATTTTCTTCGATTGCTGATATCTATTTCTTATTTTCTTCGATATGTATTTTTCACATAGTACTATGGAGAGAAGATGATCAAATAAGATACACATAGGACTATGAAACATTATAGATGCGATCATATGAGAGAAGAGACAATAGAGATGGATCAGATGAGAGAAGAGGAAAGGAGATCTAGATATAAGAGATAAATTTTCTCTTTCTAGCAGCGGTATTTGGAAATTAGGGTTACATATGCGAGCTAAGAGAAAAGAGAACAGAGGAGGAAGAAGGAACAAACGAGAGAAGAGAGAATGACTTTTGAGAATTTTTCTCTCTTCAGCAGCGAGTTAGTGAATCAGAATTAAAATTTTTAGTTTTGATCAGCATGCCTGCCATGTGTCCATTTATTATTATTATTATTATTATTATTATTAATGGGTTAATATATATATATATATATACCCATCTTATCATATAGTCCAATATATATGAAATTATGAATATGAGTATTATGGGCTATATGATAAGATGGGCTTAAGACTATATGATATAAGATTTAATAGGCTTCTATTCGATTCGGTTCACGATTCTACTGGTTCAATTCGATTCCAAGTCAATTATGTTCGATTATCGATATGGTTACACACTCATATCTGATACCGTACCATACTACTTCTATCAGTTTAGAGAATTTTTTGGGGATCGGGATTTTCCTTTTCAATTCTTTTTTTGGTTCGGAGTTACTCGCAAATTGTGATAAGCCCTACCAAAAATACTAAACTTTGAGAGTTTTTCTAATGTGGTCACAAAAATTCATTTGACGTGGATCCGAAGTAACGTGATAAGTCAGATGGCTGGGGTGATGTGTTATGTCACGTTAACACTTTTGTGAAATTTTGACCTGAATTTGGCCAGTGACTTTTGATTAAAAAAATAAAAATTTAGGTATTCGCCTGTAAAAAAATTTTCTTTAGTAATCACATAAAAAAAATACTAAAATTTGGTATTTTTGATATCATTTACCCATATTATACTCCTAATTTTTCCCTTTAATTACCAATTTTTACTATCTAATATTATTAATTAATTATATAAATTGTTAAGGGGACGTTTGGTATCACTGTGATTTTTTATTTTTTATTTTATTTTTCAAATTTTAAAAAAATAAGTATTAAAAAATATTTTTTAAAAAATATTATTTTTTATTTTTTTTATATTTATTCAGAACCATTTTGAAAACAAAAAATCAAAAATAATAAATAATAAATCCTAATTTTTAAAATCTTATTTTTTATTTTTAAAAAATAAAAAATAAAAAATAAAAAAATACCGAACGGACCTGACAGTTTAACAACAGCACAAAGTCTTCCTCTTCCCCACCAGTGAGGATTTTGGTGTGAGATAACAAAGGTGGTTTGGGGCTTCTGGTTTACGGTATGCCCTTATCGTTTTTTTCTTTTTTTCCTTTTTAATGCATTTCCACGTGTCTTTTCTTTTCCTATATTTTATATATATTTATATATATATATATATATATATATTTTTTTTTTTACTTTAATGAAATATTGCTTTACAATAATATTATGTATAAAATATGGACTAGAATGTTCTCCATATTTCTTAGGACAATTTTTTTTTCATGATTATTAATGATTTATCGATCTTTTAATTTAATATTATTGAAGTTGTTTTAGAATTATAAATTTTTAAATTTAAATTTTAATCATAATCAAATCTATTAAAAAAATTTATTAGATGTTTTCGCTTCAAAAATTCTTAATTTATACAATATTATATTTTCAAATTAAAATATATATTTTATAATATTTTTAATGGTAAAATATACAAAATAATTAAATTCCAATTTTTAGTTTTGGTAATTTTTTTTAATTTTATCAATTGTGATAACTACAGTCCATTGTGATAACTATGGAAAAGTAGTAAATGTACACAAACTTTACAAAATGATCTAAGTTGGAAAAAAAATATTTTTATTTTTATTTTTTTCGATAAAAAATATTTTTATTTTTTAAAAAATAATTTTAATTATATACTATTAATTAATTAATTAAAAAATAAATTATAATAATAATAAAAAAACCAAACCATCACTACTAAGTATTAACACATAACAAACACAACACAACCCAACCCAACCCCACCTCACCCCACCCCACCCCTTCTATTTCTCCTCTTTGCTTTGGGGTTTCGTTTCTTTCTCTTTCTCTTTCTCTCTCTCTGTATAACAATCTCTCGCCTTTTCTTTTTCTCCTTTTCCCTCTCTCTCTCTTTCTCTGTACTCCATACTTCGGATGTGTATGCATCCATCGTTTCTCTCTCTATCCTCTCTCAGGTTCTCTCTCTCTCTATGTGTATTAATCCTGATCTGTTCGTTCTTATTTTTCTACGTTTCATTTTTTAAAATTGCTTTTGAATTTTTTTAGGGATTTTGTTTCTGTCTTAGTATCCGATTCTCTGATTCTGTTTTTCGGTTTTGTGTCGTATTGTGTTTGGGTTTTTTAATTAATTTAATTTTATTTGGGGTGTTTTGCTTTATTTGCAGTAGTAGTTGAAAGTAGAGAAGAAGTCGAGGCGTGTGATGGCGACGATAAGATCGAGCTTGCCGTCGAGGCTTCGGCAACTTTTGTCTGGTGAAAGCGTTATTGGCCCTTCTATAAAACTCGACTCTGAGTCTGTGAGTTCTATTTTTATTGTTATTAATTGTTTGTTTATTTTTTTTGTTGGGTTTATCTTTTTTTTAACTGCTTTTAATTATCAGGGTTTTGGCGAACCCATTAGGAACCCATTAGAATTTTGTGTTTTGTTGACTATTTCTATATTTTTAATTAGAGGATACTTAGTCATGCCAATTCATTTTTTTTTTTTAATAATTAGTGTTTGTTCTTAATAATCTGAGAGTGTGTGTGGCTGGTGCAACTATTATTTTTTTAGGCAAAGATTATTATTATTTCCCATTGTTCTTTTGTTTGGCTTGCTACTTTGACTCTTTATATTGTTTTTGGTTGGGTTGGGCATTCCAATTGGAATCAGCATTTGAAGTTTAACTGGTTGTGCACAGTGATACTAAGTCATGACTACACTTATGTCGAGTGTCAGTCCAGTCATTGATCAATATGCTAGTTTCTTTTCCATTAAATGTTTAATATTTGGACATTGGCCACGGTAGTATGTGCATAGCATATTTTTGAAGCAATAATAATGATATTTAATTCTTGGAATACTGAGAATACAATGTATAGGAAACATAAGCACAGTTCAATTATGTTGTTTGACTCCCAATTTGCTAAATTTAACAGAGGTAACCTTGCCTGAAAGGAGCGATTGGTTTAGATTCTCATTTGTTCTCTATTCTATTCATAGTGTATGATTGAAGTACAAATTGAATGCCATTGTAAATAATTCATTTTCAATCAACTCTGTGACCAGCCAGAATTTCTGGCATAACAAATGGGCCAATTCCCAAAGCTTTTAAAGGTCAATACATTTTAATAGAAGTTATTCCATTCATTCTGCTGCATTCTGGCAAAGACAACATTTTTCCTAGAGATTGCCTATGGTTAAGATCGTTTACCATGCAGCTTCCCACGCATAAAGCAACTATTGTTTGAGTGTAAATATTGTAAAAAAGGATGGAAAAAGTTTATCCTTACTTCTATAAGAAATCCATGATCAAGTTAAAAAATGGTGAAATACTTAAATATTTAATCTTGGACATGTTGAACAAGCAAAAACCTCATGACAGAATGCAGTTGGATGCATAACTAAGCAATGTGTCTTTATTCCTATATCCTTGTGAACCAATAAAATGATTTGGGCTTTCAAGGAAGAGCCCCAGACCCTATATCATGCCAACACTGGAAGGAATCTCTTCTGCCCACTTCACAATGCACATAATGCATTCTAATTCTTCATAATCCTATTTGGTACTTCCACACTCTGACTTAATGTGGTTGTGGTTCTTTCCCTAAACTTTTCAATGTGAGCTAGATTATTCTTGGCTACCATGAACAAAGCCAATCCCTTGAAATATCTATCCCCAAAGCCATTTTCCATGGATGACTGTCGACAAGAGGTTGTAATCCCTGCTTTCCTATTTGCTATGGGGGGATTGATAATTTCCCTCTGCATGAGGTTGTATCTGAAGTTGCCACTACTGCTGACCAGGGTTATGGGTTCTCTTTTCCCCTCATCACTAGTTTTCTATGTTATTACTAGTGGTTTCAGTTTATTTATTATTTATTTGCATTAATATTGATGTCATTTACCCATGTTGGTGATGTTACCATCTTCAGCTTGCATTTCATACAATACCTTGTTACAAATAAAAAAGTTAATTTGTTTTGTAAAATGCCTCATCACATAGAAATAAAGAATAAAAAAAGGTAATCTGTTCTTCCTCTCATGGATACTGGGCTGCTGGCTATTATTTTCTAGGCTTATCCTTGTTCCTGTCACTATCTTCCTGCCAACAATTTAATCTTTTCGTGCTAATACTTGAACAGACTATTTTACATCTTAGATTGTCAAAGTTGTTGAATGTTTTTCCTTATCATGCGTCAGTTATGTGGAGGGAAATTTCTTGTGGCAAAAGGCTGCTAATAACATTTTACTTTTCTTTCTTGAAGTCTTAAAACATGGTTTCTGTCAGCATAGTTTTTGTGATTAATATTAAATCAATATAATTTTCACATTTTTTTTTGTGCTTAAAGGTCTGACTTATGTTGTTACCTGCAGCCTCCTAAAATTAAACAATTCATTGACAAGGTGATCCAGAGTCCATTGCAAGATATAGCTATACCCCTTTCTGGCTTTCGCTGGGAGTATAGTAAGGTAAAGGCATTCTTTTTCCTGCTCTTTGGCATTATTCCCCTCACCCAAATCCTTTCATCAGTTTTTTAAGCTGCTTTTGCTTATTCAATATGCTTTAACATGCAGGGGAATTTTCATCATTGGAGGCCATTGTTTCTGCATTTCGATACATACTTCAAGAAATACTTGTCTAGTAGAAATGACCTTCTTTTGTCAGATGATATTTCAGAAAATGATAGTCCATTTCCAAAGCATGCAGTTCTACAAATTTTACGGGTGATGCAAATAATTTTAGAGAATTGCCATAACAAAAGTTCATTTGATGGCATAGAGGTATGTTTTTATGGGGAGCTTATATGTACTTAACTTTTGATGTATGTTAAGTCATTTTTAACATGCTTACTTTATATGCCAATATATATGTATATACAAGTATTTGCTATCATTGTTCCTCTAGTATGTTTATAATGGTTACTTTCCTTTTCAGCATTTCAAGCTACTACTTGCATCAACGGATCCTGAGGTTCTTATAGCTACATTGGAGACACTTTCAGCCCTTGTCAAAATCAACCCCTCCAAACTGCATGGGAGTGGGAAGTTGGTTGGATGTGGCTCTGTAAACAGCTATCTTCTGTCCCTTGCACAGGGCTGGGGAAGCAAGGAGGAGGGCTTGGGCTTATATTCGTGTGTTATGGCAAATGAGAGAAGTCAGGAGGAAGGGTTGTCTTTGTTCCCATCTGAGGTGGAAAATGATCATGATAAGTCTCAGTATCGGATTGGTTCCACCCTGTATTTTGAATTGCATGGTCTCAATGTCGAAAGTACTAGGGATAGTAGTAGCAATACAAATTCTTCTAGCTTGAGAGTTATACACATGCCAGATCTGCATTTACGGAAGGAAGATGATATGTTATTGATGAAACAGTGTATTGAGCAGTACAATGTACCTCCTGACCTTCGGTTCTCATTGCTAACCAGAATTAGATATGCTCGGGCTTTCCGTTCTCCCAGGGTGTGCAGGCTGTACAGCAGGATTTGCCTTCTTGCATTCATTGTGCTTGTTCAGTCTAGTGATGCTAATGATGAACTGACATCCTTTTTTGCCAATGAGCCCGAGTATACAAATGAGCTGATTAGGATTGTGCGATCAGAGGAAACTGTACCTGGAACCATTAGAACTCTTGCAATGCTTGCCCTGGGAGCTCAGTTGGCTGCTTATTCAGCATCTCATGAGCGGGCACGGATTTTGAGTGGATCCAGTATTAGTTTTGCAGTGGGGAACCGCATGATTCTCCTTAATGTGCTTCAGAGGGCTGTTTGTTCTTTGAAAAACTCCAATGATCCATCTTCTCTAGCCTTTGTTGAAGCACTTCTTCAGTTTTATTTGCTTCATATTGTTTCATCATCGGCCTCTGGGAGTAATGTTAGGGGGTCAGGAATGGTTCCTACATTTTTACCTCTTTTAGAAGATTCAGATCCCAATCACATGCATCTTGTCTATTTGGCTGTCAAAGCCCTACAAAAGCTCATGGATTACAGTAGTTCGGCTGTGTCCCTGCTTAGGGAATTAGGGGGAGTAGAGCTTTTGGCTCAGAGGTTACAGATAGAAGTGCATAGAATTATTGGCTTGGCAGGGGAAAATGATAATTCAATGATCATTGGTGAATGCTCAAGATACAATGACGATCATATCTACTCTCAGAAGAGGCTAATCAAGGTTCTTTTGAAGGCACTTGCGTCTGCTACATATGCTCCCTCAACCAATACCAGGTCTCTAAACTCCCATGACAGTTCTTTACCTTCTACCTTGTCACTGATATATGGGAACTCGGATAAATTTGGGGGTGACATTTATTACTCAGCTGTGACTGTTATGAGTGAAATTATCCACAAGGACCCAACTTGTTTCCCTGCTTTGCATGAAATGGGTCTTCCAGATGCATTTTTATCTTCAGTGGTAGCTGGACTACTTCCTTCTTCTAAGGCTCTTACTTGTGTTCCAAATGGTCTTGGTGCCATATGTCTTAATGCCAAAGGCTTAGAAGCTGTGAAAGAAACTTCAGCTTTACGGTTTCTTGTTGACATCTTCACTAGCAAGAAATATATTTTAGCAATGAATGAAGCCATTGTTCCTTTAGCAAATGCTGTCGAAGAGCTTTTGCGCCATGTATCTTCACTGAGAGGCACCGGTGTCGATATAATTATTGAAATTGTTGATAAAATTGCTTCCTTTGGGGATAATAATAGTTCTGCAGGGCCGTCAGGGAAGGTTAGCGGGAATACTGAAATGGAAATGGATTCTGAAGACAAGGAAAATGATGGGCATTGCTGTTTAGTTGTTGGAGTTGATTTGACTGCGGAAGGCATCAGTAATGAGCAGTTTGTTCAACTGTGCATCTTTCATTTGATGGTTCTGCTTCACAGAACAATGGAAAATTCAGAAACGTGTCGGTTATTTGTGGAGAAGTCTGGAATTGAAGCTTTATTGAAGCTTCTGTTACGGCCAAGTATTGTCCAGTCCTCTGAAGGGATGTCTATTGCTTTGCATAGCACCATGGTTTTCAAGGGTTTTACTCAGCACCACTCTGCACCTCTGGCACGTGCATTCTGTCTCTCTCTGAGGGACCATCTAAAGAAAGCTTTGACTGGTTTTGGTGTGGTTTCTGGTTCCTTTTTACTGGACCCTAAGACAACACCAGATGGTGGAATCTTTTCTTCACTTTTTCTTATTGAGTTCCTTCTGTTTCTTGCTGCCTCAAAAGATAATCGCTGGGTAACTGCACTGCTTACAGAGTTTGGAAATGGTAGCAAAGATGTTCTGGAGGATATTGGTCATGTGCATCGTGAAGTGCTTTGGCAGATTGCTTTGCTTGAAGATGCAAAGCTGGAGGATGATAGTACTGGTTCTGCAGCGGAGTTGCCACAGTCTGAGCTGAATACAAATGAAACTGAAGAGCAACGATTTAATTCCTTCAGGCAGTTCCTTGATCCATTATTAAGGAGGAGGACATCAGGCTGGAGTATTGAATCCCAGGTTTTTGACCTTATAAACCTTTACCGTGATCTTGGGCGTGCTACTGGGTTTCCACAAAGATTGAGCACTGATGGTCTTTCAAACCGCTTTGGATCCAATAGTCAACAACATCATTCTGAATCTTCAGATGCTTCTGGGGCTAGCAGTAAAAAGGAATATGACAAGCAGAGATCCTATTATACTTCTTGCTGTGACATGGTGAGGTCACTTTCTTTTCACATTACACATTTGTTTCAGGAGTTGGGGAAGGCAATGTTACTTCCTTCTCGTCGACGGGATGATACTGTGAATGTTTCCCCATCTTCTAAAGTTGTGGCTGGTACTTTTGCTTCCATCGGTCTTGATCACATGAATTTTGGTGGTCATGCAAGTCCTGGTTCAGAGGTATCTATATCAACTAAGTGTCGCTACTTTGGCAAGGTTATTGATTTCATTGATGGTATTCTACTGGACAGGCCTGATTCTTGTAATCCAATATTGTTAAATTGCTTATATGGACATGGAGTTGTTCAATCAGTTCTGACCACATTTGAAGCTACCAGTCAATTGCTCTTTGCAGTTAATAGGGCCCCTGCATCCCCCATGGAGACTGATGACGGGAATGTGAAACAGGATGATAAGGAAGATGCAGATCATTCATGGATTTATGGTCCCTTAGCTAGCTACGGTAAACTTATGGACCACCTTGTTACATCATCACTTATTTTGTCTCCATTTACAAAGCACTTGCTTGCACAACCTTTGGCAAATGGAGGCTCACCTTTTCCACGTGATGCTGAGACGTTTGTTAAAGTGCTTCAGTCTATGGTGCTGAAGGCGGTACTTCCTGTTTGGGCTCACCCTCAGTTGTCTGATTGTAGTAATGATTTCATCAGTACAGTTATTTCTATTATAAGGCATGTTTATTCAGGGGTGGAAGTGAAAAATGTTAATAGTAACACCAGCACTCGTATTACTGGCCCTCCCCCAAATGAAACAACTATTTCAACCATTGTGGAGATGGGTTTTTCCAGGTCTAGGGCAGAAGAAGCTCTAAGGCAAGTTGGATCAAATAGTGTGGAATTGGCAATGGAGTGGTTATTCTCCCACCCTGAGGAAACTCAAGAAGATGATGAACTTGCTCGTGCACTTGCCATGTCTCTGGGAAACTCAGAATCAGATACAAAGGAAGATGATGCAAATGTCAATCGTCAACATCTTGAAGAAGAGATGGTCCAACTTCCTCCAGTTAATGAGTTGTTATCAACCTGTATAAAGCTTCTGCAAGTGAAGGAGCCTCTTGCCTTCCCCGTTCGTGATCTTCTTGTGTTGATTTGCTCACAGAGTGATGGCCAATATAGGTCTGATGTCATTTCATTTATTCTTGACCAAGTGAAAGATCAGAACCTGACTTCTGATGCCAGAAATAGTACCATGTTATCTGCTCTCTTTCATGTTCTGGCCTTGATTCTTCATGAAGATGCTCTAGCACGAGAAATTGCCCTAAAGACTGGTCTTGTTAAAATTGTGTCTGATTTACTTTCACAATGGGATTCTGGTTTGGTGGACAAAGAGAAGCATCAGGTTCCCAAGTGGGTAACAACAGCTTTTCTTGCTGTTGATCGCCTACTTCAGGTGGATCAAAAATTGAATTCTGAAATCATTGAGCGGTTGAAAAGGGATGACATGAACGGTCAGCAAACCTCGATCACAATTGATGAGGATAAGCAAAACAGATTGCAATCTGCATTGGGACCTATAGAGCTAGTAGAGCCAGAGGAGCAAAAGAGACTTGTTCAGATTGCTTGCCATTGTATCAAGAACCAGCTTCCGTCTGAGACAATGCATGCTGTTCTTCAGCTGTGTTCTACTCTCACTAAAACTCATTCTATTGCTGTTTGTTTTCTTGAAGCCGATGGAGTAAGTTCACTGCTGAATTTGCCAACAAGTAGCCTTTTCCCTGGATTTGACAATATTGCTGCTACTATCGTCCGTCATGTCCTTGAAGATCCCCAAACCCTTCAGCAAGCAATGGAATCTGAGATAAAGCACAGCCTTGCAGCTGCTGCTAACAGACATTCAAATGGAAGGGTCACTCCTCGTAATTTCCTTTTAAGTTTAAGTTCTGTCATATCCCGGGATTCGCTGATTTTTATGCAGGCTGCACAGGCTGTTTGCCAAGTGGAGATGGTAGGTGAGAGGCCTTACATTGTGTTGTTAAAGGATCGTGAGAAAGATAAAATTAAGGAGAAGGAGAAGGAGAAAGCATTTGAAAAAGATAAATCACACACAACTGATGGGAAGGCTGCTTTGGGCAATGTGAACACACTGGCACCTGGGAATATGCACAGCAAACTTCATGATTCAAATTCCAAGAGTGCTAAAGTACATCGGAAATTTCCCCAGAGCTTTATAACTGTGATTGAGCTTCTTTTGGATATAGTCAGTAATTTTATACCTCCCTCGAAAGATGATGCAGTGATAGATCTGCCACATGATTTGCCATCATCAACTGACATGGATGTTGACGTTGCTGCAATTAAGGGAAAAGGAAAAGCCATAGCCACTGTTTCTGAAGAGAATGAAACCAGTAGCCAGGAAGCTTCTGCATTGCTTGCTAAGGTTGTATTTATCCTTAAGCTTTTGACAGAGATTGTGTTGATGTATTCTTCATCTGTTCATGTGCTGCTGAGAAGAGATGTGGAAAGGGGGCCTCATCAAAAGGGTTCTGCTGGTTTGTGCACTGGAGGAATATTTCATCATATTCTTCACAAGTTTATTCCTTATTCTCGAAATTTCAAAAAGGAAAGGAAATTGGATGGTGACTGGAGGCATAAATTGGCAACTAGGGCAAGCCAACTTTTGGTGGCATCCTGTGTTCGCTCAACTGAGGCAAGAAAGAGGGTGTTCACAGAGATTAGTTACATTTTCAGTGATTTTGATTCCTGTAATGGTTCTAGACCACCAACAAATGATATACAAACGTATGTTGATCTTCTCAATGATGTCTTGGCTGCCCGTACACCAACTGGTTCATACATCTCACCAGAAGCTTCTGCCACTTTTATAGATGTTGGTTTGGTTAGGTCCTTGACTCGAACTCTTGAGGTGTTAGATCTGGATCATACTGACTCACCTAAACTTGTAACTGGGCTTATTAAAGCTTTGGAGTTGGTGACCAAAGAACATGTCAATACAGCAGATTCTAATACTGCAAAGGGTGACAATTCAACAAAACCTCCTGTTCAGAGTCAATCAGGGAGAGCAGAGAATATGGTTGACATATCCCAGGTCACAGAAATTGTGCCTCAATCCAACCATGATTCTGTTTCAGCTGGCCATGTTGAATCATTTAATGCTGTCCAAAACTTTAATCGATCTGAAACTGTTGTGGATGATATGGAACATGACCAAGATCTTGATGGTGGTTTTGCTCCTGCAACTGAGGAGGACTATATGCAGGAAGCTTCAGAGGATATGAGGGGTCTTGAGAATGGCATGGATACTGTTGGAATACGATTTGAGATCCAACCTCATGGACAAGATACTCTTGATGAAGATGAAGATGAGGAGATGTCTGGGGATGATGGGGATGAAGTAGATGAGGATGATGACGATGACGATGATGACGACGAAGATGATGAGGAGCATAATGATCTAGAAGAGGATGAAGTGCATCACTTGCCACATCCTGATACAGACCAAGATGATCATGATATTGATGATGATGAATTTGATGAGGAATTGTTAGAGGAAGATGATGATGAGGAGGAGGAGGAAGATGAGGATGGGGTTATACTTCGGCTGGAGGAGGGCATCAATGGGATAAATGTTTTTGATCATATTGAGGTTTTTGGTAGAGACCATAGTTTTCCCAATGAAACTCTTCATGTGATGCCAGTTGAAGTTTTTGGTTCTAGACGACAGGGGCGAACTACATCCATTTACAGTCTTCTTGGTAGAAGTGGCGACAATGTTGCACCCTCACGCCATCCCCTTTTAGTTGGACCTTCCTTACCACATTCAGCCTCTGCCAGATCTGGTGAGTTCCTGTACTTATGTAATTCTTCCTGTCTTTATTTTCATTAATTACATATGACTGACATGGCAACTTGACTGAATTTATTTATTTATTTTAATTTTGGGGAAACTTGTTCTTTTACCCTGTCTATTTGTTTCTTTTCCAGAGAACGCTCGTGATATGGTATTTTCAGATAGGAACTTGGAAAACACGTCAACTCAATTGGATACTATTTTCCGGTCACTAAGAAATGGACGTCATGGACACCGCTTGAACTTATGGAGTGATGATAACCAGCAAAGTGGTGGATCTAGTGCATCTGTACCCCAAGGCCTTGAGGAATTGCTTGTTTCTCAGTTGAGGCGACCAGCCCCTGAGAAGTCTTCAGATCAGACCACTTCAATTGCAGAACCTAAAAGTAATGGTGAAGTTGGTCAGTTACATGGACAAGATGCAGCACAGCCTGATACCCTTGTTGAAAACAATGTGAATAATGGAAGCAGCAACGTGCCTCCTCCCTCTTCTGTAGCAGTGGCCAGATCCAGCAATACTGAGATGAGACCAGTGACAAGTGATTCTCACTCACAATCTGTTGAAATGCAGTTTGAACAGAATGATGCTGCTGTCCGGGATGTTGAGGCAGTTAGCCAAGAAAGTAGTGGAAGTGGGGCAACTTTAGGGGAAAGCCTTCGGAGCCTAGATGTTGAAATTGGAAGCGCCGATGGCCATGATGATGGTGGAGAAAGGCAAGGTTCAGCAGATAGAATGCATTTGGATCCACAGGCAACTCGGACAAGAAGAACAAATGTGTCCTTTGGGAATACTACAGCTGTAAGCGGAAGAGATGTGTCTCTTCATAGTGTCACGGAAGTTTCAGAAAATTCTAGCAGAGAAGCAGATCAAGATGGGCCGGCAGTGGAGCAGCAGATTGGTAGTGAGGCTGGTTCTGGATCAATTGATCCAGCTTTCTTGGATGCACTTCCTGAGGAGTTGCGGGCTGAAGTTCTTTCTGCTCAACAGGGTCAAGTGCCACAACCTTCAAATGCTGAGCAACAGAACACAGGGGATATTGATCCGGAGTTCCTTGCAGCCCTTCCTCCAGACATCCGAGCAGAAGTATTAGCGCAACAGCAAGCACAAAGGCTTCATCAATCTCATGAACTGGAAGGTCAACCAGTTGAAATGGACACGGTGTCTATTATTGCAACATTTCCTTCAGATTTGCGTGAAGAGGTACATTATTTGTTGTGCTATAGTTGAAAGAATTTGAAATATGTAACTCTTGACATTTCCTTATTGTTTCTTCTCTCAGGTTCTCCTAACTTCATCTGATGCTATTCTTGCCAATCTCACACCTGCTCTTGTTGCGGAGGCAAACATGTTGCGTGAAAGATTTGCACATCGTTATCATAATCGGACGCTCTTTGGCATGTATCCTAGAAGTCGTAGGGGTGAGTCTTCTCGACGGGGTGAAGGTATTGGATACAGCCTGGAGAGAGCTGGGACTGTTGCACGCAGGTCTATCAATGCTAAGCTTGTTGAAGCTGATGGAACTCCTTTGGTTGAGACAGAATCTCTCCAAGCTATGATACGAGTTCTCCGCATTGTTCAGGTATTCATTTTCTAACCCTTATTCCCCATTCTCTCATGCATTATGATCAAGGCACTGATTAAAATGTGATTTTGCAGCCACTATATAAAGGACCTCTGCAAAGGCTTCTCTTGAATCTATGTGCCCATGGTGAAACCCGAACTGCTTTGGTAAAAATTCTGATGGACATGTTGATGCTTGATACAAGAAAGCCTGCCAATTATTTAAATGCTGCTGAGCCATCATATCGGCTATATGCTTGCCAGACCAATGTTATGTATTCTCGACCACAATCTTTTGATGGTAAATAATTTTTTTTTTTATTTTTTTATTAGCCTCTTTTTTTTATGTAGTTGCAAACTTTTTTATGCTATAATCGTTGCTATCCAGGGGTCCCACCTTTAGTATCTCGGCGTATCCTTGAGACACTGACTTACCTGGCTCGAAATCATCCCTATGTGGCAAAAATTTTGCTACAGTTTAGGCTCCCTCTCCCTGCACTACAGCAGCCAGGGTATTCTGATCGATCACGTGGTAAAGCTGTGATGATGGTGGAAGAGTATGAAACAGAGAGAAAGCAGCATCAAGAAGGATATATATCCATTGCCTTGCTTCTGAGCCTCTTGAACCAACCTCTTTATTCAAGGAGTGTAGCGCATCTTGAGCAGGTGATGCTTTTGTACTGTTTAATTTTTGTTTCTATGGTATAATTCATTTTTTGGATGCTTATGCACAGCTGAAATGGATTTTTTTGACACTCTTTTCTTGATATGTCTGCAGCTGCTTAACTTACTTGAGGTAATCATTGACAGTGCTGAATACAAGCCAAGTTTTTCTGGGGCTAGCACTGAACAACCATCTGCTCTCCAAATTTCTTCGTCTGATACTAAAATAAATCTGGAAGTTGGCAGTGCTTCTGCCACGGTTACTGTTTCATCGTCCTCAGATGTTGATGCCTCCAAATCCTCAATTGCTGGTGCAAATAATGAATGTGATACACAAAGCGTGCTACTGAACCTGCCACAACCAGAACTTCGACTTCTGTGCTCATTCCTTGCACGGGAAGGGTATGATAGAGGTTTAGACATATAGTCTATACTTCTTGTGTGCTTCTGTATTTTTTTTTCTTACTGTTTTTCCTTGCCTTCTATGTTTGTTGCCTGGACTTTTATCTGACACACTGTTTTCCTTCCCAGTCTGTCAGATAATGCATATACTCTTGTGGCAGAGGTAATGAAGAAGCTTGTGGCAATTGCTCCAACACATTGTGATCTGTTTATTACTGAGCTAGCTGATGCTGTTCAAAACCTGACTAAATCTGCTATGAACGAGCTACACCTATTTGGTGAAGAAGTGAAAGCACTTCTTAGGACAACATCTTCTGATGGAGCTGCAATTTTGAGGGTTCTGCAGGCGTTAAGCTCTCTTGTTGCCTCACTAATTGAGAAAGAGAAGGACCAGCAGCAGATTCTTCCAGAGAAGGTGCATAATGCTGCTCTTTCTCAGCTATGTGACATCAATGCAGCTTTAGAGCCTTTGTGGCTGGAGCTGAGCATTTGCATAAGTAAAATAGAGAGCTACTCAGATTCTGTGCCTGATTTGCTGCTTCCAAGAACTTCCACATCAAAACCATCTGGTGTAACACCTCCACTCCCTGCGGGCTCTCAGAACATCTTACCATACATCGAGTCCTTCTTTGTAATGTGTGAAAAGTTACTTCCTGCACAGCCGGGTTCTGGTCATGATTATGGTGCAGTTTCTGAAGTTGAAGATGTGAGCTCATCTGCTGCCCAGCAGAAAACCTCAGGCCCAGTTTTGAAAGTTGATGAAAAACACATTGCTTTTGTGAAATTTTCTGAGAAACACAGAAAACTCCTCAATGCCTTCATCCGCCAAAATCCTGGCTTGCTTGAGAAGTCATTCTCGCTCATGCTGAAGGTTCCCCGCTTTGTTGATTTTGACAACAAACGTTCTCACTTCAGATCAAAAATTAAACATCAGCATGATCATCATCAAAGTCCTTTGAGAATTTCTGTAAGAAGAGCTTACATTCTTGAAGATTCATATAACCAATTACGCATGAGGTCAACCCAAGATTTGAAAGGGAGGTTGACTGTACACTTCCAAGGAGAGGAAGGTATTGATGCAGGCGGGCTTACAAGGGAATGGTATCAGTTGTTGTCCAGGGTTATTTTTGACAAGGGAGCACTACTTTTTACAACAGTGGGCAATGAATCTACTTTTCAGCCTAACCCCAACTCTGGTTATCAGACAGAACATTTGTCATACTTCAAATTTGTCGGGAGAGTTGTGAGTTCCATGTTTTAGATGCCTCATTTGATTGGGTTGTTCATATATGTTTTTGTTATTGATTCTTATCTATCTGTTGCAGGTGGGGAAAGCACTTTTCGATGGGCAACTCTTGGATGTTCATTTCACTCGATCTTTCTACAAGCATATTTTAGGAGCTAAAGTTACATATCATGACATTGAAGCTATTGATCCTGATTACTTTAAAAACCTTAAGTGGATGCTTGAGGTATGCTGCTTTTCAATTTTTTTTCTTCTGTTACGTTGGAAAGTAGTTTTTCTTAAGCTCTCTCTCTCCAATTGTTGCACTTACATTGCTTATTTGGTTAATTTTTTGGATTTTGCAGAATGATATAAGTGATGTTCTGGACCTTACTTTCAGTATTGATGCTGATGAGGAGAAGCTTATACTGTATGAACGAACAGAGGTAATAATCTCCCCTGTTGTGCTTGTCTATTGATTTTTCACAGTTATGATATTTTATTTAACTTTGTATCAATTTCCATGTACATACTGTAGGTAACTGACCATGAACTGATTCCTGGTGGACGTAACATTAAAGTTACCGAGGAGAAAAAACATCAATATGTTGATTTAGTTGCCGAGCATCGGTTGACAACTGCTATTCGTCCTCAAATAAATGCGTTTTTGGAGGGATTCAATGAATTAATTCCTAGGGAGTTGATATCTATTTTTCATGACAAGGAGTTAGAATTGTTGATAAGTGGGCTTCCAGATATTGATTGTAAGTTTCTTTTCATTGTCCTGCATATTTGTGGCATTTTGTGATTTCCTCTCTATCCTCACCTGAGAATATTTAGTGATACTTATGCTGAGGTTCTTAATGATCGGTTTTCTGTCTGTATCTTTCAGTGGATGACATGAGGGCAAACACCGAGTATTCCGGATACAGTGCTGCATCCCCTGTCATACAGTGGTTTTGGGAGGTGGTTCAAGGGTTCAGCAAGGAAGATAAGGCTCGCCTTCTGCAGTTCGTGACAGGCACCTCCAAGGTATTTTACATCTGTTGTTTTTTGTTCTTGTTATTTTATTTATTTGCAATGGATGTATTATAACTGATTTTTCTAGGTTATTGAGCTCATGGTCAAAATATAATTTGCATGGTTGAACTATTTCGGAAATTAAAATAGTTGTTAATAGATTACATAGTTGAGTTTTGATTGGTGGTTTACAATTCAGCTCATGTGCCTGCTTATTAAAATGAAGGACTCTTCTGCATCTTTGAATTATAAATAGTCTCTAAGTCCCACTGTTTCAAATTGTTCCAGGTGCCTTTAGAAGGGTTCAGTGCACTTCAAGGAATCTCAGGTTCACAAAAGTTCCAAATACACAAGGCGTATGGAAGCCCTGATCACTTGCCTTCTGCTCACACTTGGTAATCTTATAATTACAATAGCTTGTTTAAGTGTGTCATTGATCATCTCATATCGTAGGATCTAATGCTAACGCTAACTTAAATTTGCAGTTTCAATCAGTTGGATCTACCAGAATATCCTTCTAAACAACATCTAGAAGAGAGATTGCTGCTTGCCATTCATGAAGCCAATGAAGGGTTTGGTTTTGGTTGATTTCCAATTGGGGCATCAGGGGATAGTTATGTAGATAAAAAAAAAAAAAGATATTATACGTCACAGGGCTATCATGCTAATGCTGAGATGTTAATATATTGTACAGTCCAATATTGGATATGGGAAATGCTTCTTCTGGCAGTTTTTAAATTTGCCAATCTTTGCCGTTCATTTTTCTCTAATTTTCCATTTTTTTGGGCTGCTTTTCTGTCCCCCAGTATTTATTTGGTGACTATGGCCGCACCATATCTCTGTGCCCTTCTTGTGGCATGTAATTTTAGAACTAATGCCAATAACTTTATGAAATTAAGGATTAAAATCATAGTTAAAAACTTCATGTGTTGTTTCTTGCACCTGCGACTTCTAAGAATCCTCATTGGTCACATTGTCAGCTCAACACCTAACCCTTGTGCTATGCCCTCTACTTGATTAGTTCTGTTATTGGTCGAGTATTACCAGCTATAAGCAAATAATAAAATTTTGATTTAGCATAGAAGCCAGTTTAATTCCAAACCTCAAATTTCGATGAAGTTTTATATATTATGAAAGAAAAAATGAAAGCATTGAGAACGGAAAATATATATATATATTTCAAAGTGCATTAATCATTAGTTGAAGGATGACGAATTGGAATTTACCCTTCATAATTAGGAGAAATTATGACTGTCAAAATTTAATGCCCAATGCAACGAAGATTATCCCGGAGGCCGGAGGGATTCAGTTCCCTTGAGCAAAACTGAACCTTGGTTCCTTGTTAGGTTGCTAGAGTTCAAGATGCTTTGACTAGAGAGATCAATATCAACTATATTTTCGATTCTTGAGGCTGTTTTTACAATTGGGGTGGCTCCTGACTTTTCGGCATAGCATAGATTCAATGTGCACTCTTCTTGTTCATGCTGATCTTTGAGCTTCTCTTCAAGAACTTTGATCTACCAATTAACAATATAAATAAGCAAAGTTGTTTTTTATCATATTGGCATTTGTTTTTAAGCAAGTTGTCAAAATAAAACCTTTTGCTGAAGCAACCGACAATCTGAATTTCCTTTTTCCCATTTCAGCTTGTTCTCAAGTTCCCTAATCTGTAACAGAGAGCAATGTTTCCTTAGGATTTTGTTGTCCAAAGGCAGAGACTTCATGGCAATGGTCGACTTAAACAATAATTTAAGAAATGATCATAATTGTCATATTTGGTCTTTTATTCCTTATTACTGGCAAATTAATATGGTAAATTATTATTACTTCATCTTTTCCATTCTACTGCCAACATGCCATTTTATGTGTATGCAGACAACTAGTACATGTAGACAAACGACAGAACAATCACAAAACGGCATGTAGTTGCTTATAGTGTATATATATATATAAAGCATTATTAGGGAAGGATTAAAAAAAAATTGAAATCATAAGAAAAAAAAGCAATTTTTTAATTATTGTAGCCGTTTATATAGTTAGAATGGATATTTTCATATTGCTGATTTTTAAGTTGAGATATTTAGAATAAACATTCCAAGGATTTTAAGGAAAGGGAATAAAAGATAAATGAAATTGATAAACATAAATGATCATGATGATAAAATAATAGAAAAATATAAAGCTTTTTAAATGGTTATGTTGATAAATAAGGTGAAGTATATTTAAAAATTCAATTAACAGTAGTGATTTTTATCTAATTTTCAAAAAATAGAAACAGGTTATTATATACAAATTCCAATATTTAACCCCATAATTTTTTTTTTAATTTTAATTTCTACCAATAAAATATTCTAATTCTAATTGACCTCTTCCATGAACCACCTTTGTATCCATACAGTGCACCTCCAAAACCCAGCCCATACCTAAGCCAAGCCTAGCCCCAACTCAACTTTGCAGAATCTCCTTTACCTCCTTTCGGATCAAAGTAGCCGTCTCCAGGAATATAAGGTCCCAAGTTCGTGTGCTAATTCTAATCAGAGTCAAATTAACCAAAAAGTGAAATTTACCAAATAAAAATCTAAGTAAATTATCGTCTTCTACTATATATCCTTCCTTGAGCATCTTCCTTGATAATATTGTGAAGGCTATTAGGAAAATCACTAGGCCACAAAACTACATCACTTCTCTCCAGAACCATTCTTGAAAGATAATCAGCTGCTCTATTAGTTTCACGCCATGAATGAGATAGCTTATACTTCTTGAACTTGCTTAAAAGCTGCCATATGTGCTTCAAGCAACTATAAGCTTTTCCATTATGATATTGCTCTCTATTAATGGTTTTCACAACACTCTTAGAATCAGACTCAACCCATACTACTTCAATCCCAAGACCTAAGGCAAGAACAAGACCTCTCCATATAGCCCATAGTTCAACCAAGAAAGTATCATCTAGAGAAGCTTTGGAGACAAAAGCACATATTGCATCGCCTTTATGATCACGAAGCAAACCACCAAAGCCAGCATTTTCTCGATCTATAGATCCATCAGTATTTAATTTAATCCATCCAATATCTGGTTTTTCCCATCTGCACCATCTAATTGATCTAGCAACAGGGCCTATAAGGCCACTCCACATTTCAAAATTGACTAGATTTCCAAGCAAAACCATCCCATTATTTCTCTTTGCCATATAAGAAGTATCGTAAGTTAACTTCAATGCCAGTTCTTCAGCCCTCATTTCTTCTATTCTGGCCTTGTGCTGGTTCCCTTGGAGATGTTTCTTTAAATAATTTTCATTGGGAGTGTTTATAAGACAAATAGCGCAGCTCCACTCCTTCTGAACTTTCTTTGAAATAATTGGCCTCTGCTCCCTCTCTATGTTGTCATAATTGGGCTTGAATGTTCCCTACCAAAGATAAATATAAAAGCACATATTAAAAAAAAAAAATTAAAATGGTTACATCCTATAGTTTAAGACTACTTTTCCAAGTTTGTTTTCCCAAAACTCTCATTAGTCTATAATTAGGCATCCAGTAAGTCAAATGCATTAACAAGACAAAATATCATTCCATGCACTTCTTATGGATAAGGTACTGAATGAATTTCAGTGAAGGGATCTTAGCAGCTTCAAAGAGTCTCTATGTAAGTAATAAGGTGGGATTCATGTTCGATTCCCCAATGTATACTCTCCATATATTATATGCTAAGTGGTGTTTCCTTTAGCTAACAAGCATACCTGGAAAATGATATTCTCCAATTCTTTTTGTCCATCCAAAGTTTTGTTTTTATCCATCTCATCAATAAAGTTGTGCTGTCCACTGAATGAGAAACATATCCTCCTTAGCAAAAGCCCAATGAATGAGAGACATTTCCTTGTTGGGATGAACAAAATGTTCCATATCAGACCGAATAATATTGAGCTTTGAAATGGATAAATTCTCACATAACACTTGTAGACATAAGAAGCACCACCAAAATGAGGTATCACCAATAAGACTGTCATCACACCTTTCACATAAGGCCAGAAAGGAAGCCTGTCATGTAGGCAAATCAAAAGAAAAGGTTAAGAACTTGTTGAACTCACAAACACACGAGCAATCCATTAGTCTCCAACCCACGTCTCATTGTATGCCAAAACATTTTTTGATGTCTAGTAAACACTCATTCACCAATTAATTTTGAAATGCTCAAATCCTCTCATTCAAACCAATTAATTTTAAAATGCTCAAATCCTTAATAATAATAATATTAATCCAATTCAATTATTGAAGCTTAAAGCATATCCAATCCAAACCAGAAATAACGGATATTTGAGATTTTTCTAAGTTCAATGTGCAAGACAACAACAGTAGGTAATATAAAATTTAGGAAATTCCATACTGCATTCTGATTTCATTTTATTTTTTTAACACTTGATTGGAGTCTACCACTTATAATAAGAACAGAGTTTTAAGAACTTTGACTCTGATCAAGTTTGGACTCCTAACTTCCTAAGATTAAAGGATATTTTTAAAATTTTATTAGATTAATAAATTTCATCACCAAACAAAAATTGAGCATTTCAAGAAAGCAGCATCCAAAATATCAAGGCAAGGAATGATGAGTAACAAAAGGCTTAAATTACCATAAGAGAAGCTCTGCAAATGCCTGCTCCAATATAGCAAAAAGAACAAACAAAACCCAGAAAGTCAAACATTGCTTTCTTTTAGCATGTGAATCATTCTCCATAGCCCAAAATGAAGCATACCTATTACCAAAGGAATCTTAAAAATTTGAAACAAAACTATATGAAAAAATAAAAAATAAATAAAAGATGATGATCATAAGTGAGAGCTGCTTACAAGGGACAAAGCAAAGTTAACGAAGGCCTGCAAATCAAGAAAAAGGGAAAGTAATAAAACAACACAGTAATAAAGCCGTAAAGGTAAGAGTGTGTGTGTGTGTCCTACTGGAATTATATGAAAATTTAGCCCATAATTTTGCAAAATGGAAATTGAAAACTATGATAAAAAATTTAAAAAAAAAAAAAAAAAATAGTCTCCCCATTAAAGCAGTGAAAAAAATAAAAAGTAAAGAATTTATTTCTTATCAGATCTTTAACGGATAAATTAAATCAATAAACTGGTTCGGCATGGAAGAAGGAGAAAGGGGGAAAAGTGACATACCAGGCGAGAATATTGAAGAATTTTGCGAGCAAAACTTGAAGGAGGGCTTTCCAAGCCATCCCTTCAACAATTGTGGTCCTGGTGCTTTTTTTTTTTTTTTTTTTTTCACTCCTTAATCTTGAGGTGATTTGCTTGAAGGGTTTGGTGAGGAGTGAGGTTCAGAGTTTCAGCTAATGGGTGGCGCGGAGAAGCAGAAGGAAGACCAAGAGGGAGAAGACTGGCAGTCAAACTCTGAAAATAGCAATTTTTATCAGACTCCCAAGCCCAAGAAGACCAAGGAGGGGGAAGACTCGTGCTTTGCATTAATTCATTCTAATTCCTGGATTAATCTTCTTTAATAATACAATTAGTTTAATTACACAGTACACGAGACAATAAATCTATAGGAAGTAATAAAATAATACTACTATTAAAGTAGAATAAAACAAGCAAGTAAATCCAGTGCTATACTGCGAGTCCAACTCACTATCTCGGAGAATTTGATTGCCGCATGAAGCGACTCCTCCTCATTGGCATTGGTTGCTTCTATATGATAAAAAGTGACAAAAGCCAGAACTTTGAAGTTGAAGTAAGCATCCCCCTATCTCCCAGGAAGTGGTGCCTTACGCGCGCGCATACACGTGTTCACGTTTAAACGCGCACACACGTGTATGCGCACACGTACTTAACGCGCTAATCTGGCTCTTATCCTTACAATTACATAGAACTATGGCGATAAAAGTCCCTTTCTTCCACTCCTGCTGATATTTAAAAAAACTTATGGGTATTAATATTATTAGCACTACATAAGATGTATTATACATATAAATGTACATTATATTAAAAATTTTAATATTTATAGATTATAAAAATATTTATAATAAGATATATCTAATATATTAAAATATTTTTTGAATTAGTATGAGGACGCATTCGTCAAAAGAATAATTAAAAAACTAATTTTCATTTTATTACTTCAACTAAAAAGAAAAAATTAGAATAGATAATTGAAATTAATAATTTGAATAAAAAAAAT
>CATKHJ010919566.1:0-10870 GCA_949750685.1 Vernicia montana
GTTTATTTCCCTATTATTTTTGTCTTTTAATTATTGGATTGATAATATTAATTCAATGTATTATTTTGATATTAATGATATGGAGATTGTTCTTTATTTTCCCATGAACTAAATTTATCTTTGTCTAGAGATTTGTATGAAATTATCATGATATGAATATTGAATAAAATTTCTTTTGATTATATTTATCTTTTCTTAATTGAATTGATTAAATTGATTATAGACAAATGCTTATGTCATGACCCGTCTTTGAGCCATGACTATCCTAGAGCATAGGGAGACATAAGGTCACCTAAACCCGTAGAACCCTTATATTAATTGCTGACTTTCATTAATTACCAAGTTATCATTACCCCAAAATCGAAATCATAATTACCATTCCTTAATATCCAATAACACATTAAACATTTATGAAATACTCAGTTGTCTATTTAACACCATTTTCATATTTTTACTTTTAAATTCCATTTTCCATCAATTTTAGCACAGTTTACTATAAATATCTTAAATGCTTGGATTGTAACATTATTATATCATATCACATATCATGCAAGCGAAATTCTATTTACTACAATATTACAGACTTTAAAATCCATAGAGCTCTAGAGAAAACTTTCGATTAATACATATTCATACCATATCATCAAAATAGCAGTGCAATTCCCAAGCGAAAATATAGAACTTGGAATTTACCTTGCTGACCTATCCACTGGTCCTGAAAATAATCAATAACTATGGAATGAGACAAAACTCAGTGAGTACAGAATAATATAATACAGAATGAATAAACATTGTATGGACAATAATGATTCCTTTTAACAATAAAATGATGTTAATCAAAATTGTTCTTATGGAACAATTTTCATCTTTATAACATGTATTATAACTTTTAGCAGAAATAATTTATTTAATTGGAAACTGTGTGTTTCCCCCATAATCAATTGAGTGGCGGCCTACACATTGCTCACTCCCATTCACCTAGTCACACGCACAACTGATCAGGTCATACGTATTGGGAACATTAAACCTTTCCCAACTAAGATTTGGATACTCTTACCCTATTCGCAGGTTCCATTACTATTGTGCATAAGATTCGATGTATTACCCCACATCAGAGGGGTATTCTACTTATCATGTAATCATTATAATAATTTATCTTTTCTATCCATGAAATGATTCAATGGATAACATATCAATAACAATTAAATTTCCATCATTGGTCACATTAAAAGACCAAAACAGTATAGGCTCATTTGGCCAAATGCCATGAAGAATAATTTCTCAATTTGGCTCAATGATCAATAATAAATAATGTTTGCCAAAGAGTTGCAATGTATTTTAAACAAGAATTGATCGAGCATAAAAGCTCATATTCAAGGCACAAAACGTAAGATATTATTAAGTACTCACCTCGAAACTCCTTAGCTCATAATTAGTATTTAACGTGACTAAAAGCTAGACTCCTTGGTATTTCGAATAATATTGTTTCCTTTTGATTCTACAACACATTACACAAATTGTATATTAACTTCTATCCCTTTAATCTTACTAACCATACTTTACTTTTCCCTTTCTTAACCATAAACAATCATCAAACATATTCATATTACAAAAATTAATCATTAAATCAAACATTCCATATTCTAACCAAATATTCAAATCAAGGAATTTAATTTCTTTCCCTTTTCAATTCCATAATTAAATTTCATATTCTACACATGAACAAATATATTTTATATTAATCCATGATATCAATTTACATCTTAAAAATCAAAGTCCCTAAATAGACCAATTCCATTAATTTGGGAAAAATCATTTTCATTCAACCAAATTCTAAATTATTCTTACAATCATTAATTTGTATCATATTCAAACTCAATTAAGCAATTAATTCAAGCTAAATCTCAAAATCCCTAATTTACTCCATAAACCCTAGGATTTGGGGAAAATTATCAATTTCATAATCAAACTTTAAATTGAATATAGATTCATCAAATTAACATTCAAACAACCCATAATCATCATTCAATTGAAATTAAATCACTTCAATTCTTCACAAAAACTAAAATTTCTCTATAATAGAGTGATTTGGGAAAAATCTAAAATTTCACTTCCAAATCCTAAATTGATCTTTGAATAATGAAATTAACATGATATTAATCCTATAGCATCAATCAAACATAAAAAATATTCATTAACTTACACACTTCTCTTATAACATCAATTATGCCTCCAAAATTTTGAATTTTGTATAAAATCACCATAATTCAATTTGACACTTCCAATTCACTTTTCCATACCTCAAATGATATTAGATATCATTAAATTTCATTTAGAATACTTCCTCCCCACAAATCCCACATAGGCCTAACCATATAGGGTTTTTCTTTCAAAATGAGTTTCATGCCTTTCATGCTTGTTAAACTTTCAAATTCTAAACTTTAATTTGCATAATCCATTAAAAGACATGTAAAATAAATCCCCCTTGATTTCCCTTAACTTCACCAAACTATAGAAATGAAAAGAAAAAGAAATAACTACAATCAAATACTAAATACATACTAATAACAATGAAAGGAATCATTAAACACTAATTCTTACCTTAGGAAATTTTAGTTTGCTAACTTTGAAAATAAGAACAAGTTGAAAGGTTTGGTGTTTGGGAGAGTTTTAATTTTCTTTATTTTCCTTGGGTGGGCACGGCACAAAAGTGATGAGAAGAAACAAATTTTTTGTTTAAATCTCTTTTACATGAATGGTGGAGATTTTAGACCTAATAATCAAATGGATATGATTTAATCCAAATAAATGGTCAAGATGTAATCAAGGCAAATGGTCATGATCTTCCTTAGGTGTATGGTGACTATGCATATGTGATAATGGTATGAATAAAACAAAAATGAACTTGGTCTTGATGTAGAGAAAGTGAGAGTTCTAATAGTTTAAGTAATTGACTTTTAGTTAACTTTGGAGTCTTATTAGTAAAACTTTAGCCAATATCAACTTTTCCACCATCTAACCTTTAATTATCACTTTTTAAACTTAAAAAAAATTAAATTCTATGAATTTGGGCTCTTGTGGGCCGACCATAACTTGGATTAGGATTTGAAATCCAAAAGCCCATTTATAAGCCCACCCGAGCCATTTTTCGATCGTAAAATTTTTCGTAACTTTCTTTCGTTCCTTTTATTTAACATTTTTATTCTCACCTTCCCATATCATCATATACCCTTTAAACATTTATACCTTACTCTATTCAACTTAGTTAAGCACATAAAAATACATACACATAATAAAATACCCAAACAATATATTTAACATACATTACATATAAAGGTCTTATTTCATTCCTATTATCATTTCTATAATATACGATCTATAGAATTTATATTCTATATCATTTTCATAACTCTAATGGGCTATGGAAACCTTGGGTATTACACTATATTAGTTGATTGGATGAAATTTCTCATTCTATTTTTCCAAAAGGAATAATTTCTACCATTAAATAATGGAGGTCTAGTGACAGATTGTCCTTCCGGTATTAGAGAATTAGGTACGACCATTGGATATTTTCTCAAGGATGTTAAGCCTTAGCAGTGTGAGACCTGCTTTGATACCAAATGTGAGTTAGGCTTTTGTAGTCTAGGAGAGGGAAGGGGAGGGATGAATTGGACTTCTTTTGAAATTCTTTCGAATTTTCACCAAAACACCATTAATCCTCAAATGAACTTTTTAAGTGAAAAATATATATTTAAAAATTAAGAATAAAGATGGAAACACTAAAGAAATTGAAAAGACACATATGATTAGAATACTAGAGTGAGACAGTGTTCAAATAGTCAACTAGATAAGTTCCAGCAGCCTAGTGATTGAAATTAAATATCTTGTCTATCATTGGTCTTATGCGGATTTTGTTACTGTATCAAATAGATGATTGATTTTAATGGGAACAAAATTAGAGATATTGTAAGTGAGATAAATAGATTTGAATTTAAATAAATCACTTTATATCATTGAGATTGATAAAAGTGCATTTCATTGATCAAGTTCTTTACACACACTCTTTAAATTAGATCAAGCAACACAGTCAACTAAAAGAAACAGAAAACATAAAGAAAAGTAGATGGGTAAAAGAATAGAGAAAAGAAAACAACACAGCGATTTATATTGGTTTAGCCCTCTTGCCTACGTCCAATCCTTAAAGCAACCCACTTTGAGATTTCTCTCCACTAAGCAACTCTGTTAGCGGGCCAAAGTCAAGTCTATTACAATAGCTTTTAATCACCCTAGAAGACTACTCAAGAAAGTTATCCCTACCTTTTCGCCCACAAGCTTCAAGGTGCTTGCAACCTATACCCACAAACTTACTTAGATGTTTGCTACTTCTCACTAGCTTACAGGTGCTACGTGTAACCTTTACAAGAAAATACAAAAAATAGATTATAGATAACTCACTTACAAAACGACCTATATAACTTAGATTTCTACCTAAGAAAAATTTTCTTAGAAAATCAAAGAACCAAAATTTTGATAAAAAATACATTATAACTTAAACTTTCTCAAGAACGCTCAACTTCATCAAAAAATCAAATGGTCTTAAGTGCTCTTTTTATAGGCAAATCTGATCTAATTTAATTTTCAAATATTTTAACCAGTTGTCATCATATCAAAGACCTTAGACAACAGTTATTTAGGATTCAGTACTTTGTCAGCTTTCTGTTTGTCTGTTTGTCTCAAAAGATAATTTTTAAATTTTAAAACCTTTAAATTAATTTTAAAAGAAAAATTCAATGGGGCAGAACTTATAAACTATTTAACAATGAAAACTAAGGACCTAGCTAACTTACTTAAGCTCTATATCTTCACTTTTGTTCCTTAGCTTTCTGGTGTAGTCTTCTGATTTATCATTATGGATTTCAACACCTTATTCCAATTGCTTGAAGGATTGGTCAACTGATATGATCTTCTTATAACACACCAATCTCCAAGTTGACTAATTCTTTTAACCTGCAAAATAAATTAGCGCAGAGCAGGTAAGTATACAACCAACCAGGTTTCTAATTCTTTGTTATCATCAAAATCAAAGCCATAGCCTATAAGGCTAACAAACTTCCATTTCACTGTACCTCCTTTCTTTGCATTCAACTCTTTACATTTCATCTGCACCTCTCTCAATTCCATCTTAAGTAATTTGTTTTCTTCATAAGAATTTCTCAGTTCATTCTGTACTTGAAGCAGAAGCTCTTGATTTCTCTTAATTTCAATGGCAGCTTCGACTTTCCTTGCACGACAATCTGCAATTTCATCTTCACACTCTTGAAACTTCTCCAATAGCTATGGAATTGTGTCTTAGCATCCAACGCATACACTTTCATCAACCCATTCAAAGAAGTTGTATTTTTTACTTTCCCCAAATCAGCCACAACCTTGAAATTTCTTGCCTATATTCTTTGTTGTTAACGATGTCCTGACTAGTAACTGTATACCACACTCGCACCTCTTTATCACCAGAGTTACTACCTCACTTGTACTACCACTACTGTCGCTTGTTGACCATAATTGGGATTGGGTGCTCATCTCTGTCAAGTGGATGATAAAGGTGAAGCAATGAATTTGGGAATTAGGGTTCTTAGATGAAGTGGGTATAGATTAAGGAATATATTTTAAGAGAACCTATTTTTATTTTTTCTTTTAAATTTTTTTTAAATATGGTAATTACCCACGTGGAAGTCATTAATCCACGTGGCTATCTTGTCAGGTTAAAAAAATATAGAAGTGGAGTTCATAAGCGCTACGTCAGTAGGTAATGGCGATGTTAGGGCTGTGGACCCCAAAATGCTAACGGAGTGACCTTCAGACCTGTTTTTATCCAAAAAAAATTCATAGACCGTAAAGTATTAAAGGGCAAATCACATGGTACTTTTTATATTTTCCCCTATATTTTATCATTACAGCTTTTGAAAATTAACGGTTAAAGTAAAAAAAAAAAAAAAAAAAAAAGGTTGTGTCTTATTGAAGAGGTTTAAGAATCCCTATAAAAACTAACTTCCGTTGGTCAAAAATTAAAGAAGTATTTGAATTCCTTCTTTCTCTCCTTCTTATCTATTCTCTATAGATTTCTTCTTTTCGTTTTTTACAAGATAGTCTTCAAGATTGCTGCCTGCAGACTATCTGGCTGTGTTGTATCCTTAAGGTGTATTGCCATTTAACCTACAACAAACTTCATAGTGGGGGCAATCAATACCTTAAAGATAGTGTTTCCACACGCCTCAAAGCCAAAAGAGTACCCATTGAAATAACATTTTTTCATTGGAGGCTCAATAGGCCTAAATAACAATGCATACAACACAACAAAGGGTAATTCTCCTCTTTAACATCTCTTGCCAATGAAATTATCTTTATTTTTTCATAATTATTAATATTATTTAATAAAATTTAAATATGAGACTTTTTTTTTTTTTTTTATAGAGATTACAATGAATTTTGAACTAATGTAATTTATACTATAATTTTTTAAACGGAGAGAGAAATCATAATTTCTTGTGATATGTTTCGTCTCATTTATTTAAGATTAAATATTGAATTAAACACAATTTTATTGATTCATAGTTGAATTTCAAATTGACACATATTTGTTTAGGGATTAACATGAATTTTTCTTTCATAAGAAAAAAAGGTATATCTTGATATAAAAATAAAAATATAAAAACATACATAAAAAATATTAAGATAAAAAATTGATTTAAATTTCTTCTAATAATCTCTAATTATGTTGATAAAGTATTAAAACTAGCAATTTCGTAACAAAAGCACTTGGTAACAAATACAAGCCACAAATAAATTATTATGTCTTTGAATAAATTTGATTGTTTAATTATTAGCAACAAATTTAAACTTTAAGACCTTAAAATGTTTAAGACAATATAATATTTTCGTAAAAAAAAAATCAATAAAGCCATCAAAAGAATAACAAAACCATAAAAGAATAATATACTCCATTTTATAGGATTTTAGAGAGAGAAGCTCATCCTTCTCTCTAAAACATTTTATTTATTGTTATTTTCTCGGCCACCATCGGTGTTTTTTAGGCTGGCAGTGGACCATTATCTTATATTTTTCATTCTACTTTTAATTTTACTATTTAATAATGTTTAGATTTATTTTTTTTAATTGATCTATTTTTCTTTTATATTTATTCCCCTTTTGGTGGTTTGTTTATTTATTTATTTATTCCCTTTATGGTGAAACTTGTTTTTTTTATTGGTTTATTATTTTGTTGATAGTTCAATTAGAATTGTAAACCTTATTTTTTGGCATCAAATCTTTGTTTATTGGTATCCAGATTGAATTCATAGAAAAACCATCAAAAGAGTCGAAGAGTGGCTATTATTTGCTGTCGAGTACGATCTAATTTTTCAAGCTGAGATTGTTACTATTATTATTATTATTATTTGTATCCCTAGTTTGTTTTGATATTAGTTTTGAGAAATTACAATATTATAAGGTTTCATAATTCTATATTATTTTATTTTATCTGTTAATGAATATTTAGTTTTCTCTAAAAAATTATAAAAGAAAAAAAAATATAACAAAAATAATAATAAATTTATACTTAAAATAACACAGAGTAACATATATAGAGATTTGTATTTGTTGAATAGAAAATTAATTAAGCAAATTAAAGAGAAAGGTACAATCAACCAATGAAAAAGATCGATGATGGTAGCTCCAAAATAAAAATTTAGAAAAGAATCATAAAGAAAAACCGTTAATGCTCAAATTAACACATTTATTAGATGAATTATATTAGTATTTTTTATATATTTTTATTTTCATAATACTTATTTATTTCTTATCATTATAATAAGACGTATTTTTCCTTTTTTTAAAAAAAAAAAAAAAAAAGTTTGCCTTTGTGCACAAACATTATTAATTGTTTACACCAAGTGTGAACAAAAGTAGCTAATAGTTATCAATTTATAGGAGATTTTGGATTCTTAAAAACACTACCCCACACGTTTTGGAATTTGGTTTGATTTTCAAACATTGAATAATTTGACTGTCTTTCAACCTTGACGAGAGATAAAAAATACTGAACTAAATTAGGACTATAATGGGTCAAATCCAACTACCTAATCTGCCTAAAATTCTAATATCAGAAGGATAAGGTCTAGCTAACATGTAAATAGTCATCCTAATCCATATTGGTTAAGGAAATCCATACTCAACTTATGTAAGGATCTAACTCTTATAAATATCTCAAAGATTAAACTTCACAGGTATGAACACTACTTTGATAACTTGAATTACTTCAATTACATTCTCTCTCAAACAATTACTGACTTAAGCATCGGAGTCTCTTCTGGAGGTCAGCCCCTGGGAGTCATTGACTCGCTTTTTCTCTGTTTATAGATTCTATCCCTTCGAGGGACCCACAATCAACAGTATTTGATGAAATTAGACTCATCAAATTGGCGCCGTATGTGAAAAGTGGTACAAAAAAGTTGTCTTTCCTTTTTTTTTTCTGGTGAAGTAGCATCACCAGTCATGGCCATTATTTCAAACACATATTTGGGCCATCAATGAATCAACAAACGAGAAAGTACCTAGTTCATGCAAAAAACAAAAGAATTTATGCACCCTTACAATTCATACAACACAAATTAAAAAATTTTATTTTCACCCAAATTCATGGATTTATAATCTGTGAATATATATACAATACATTTCAAAAATCTTCTAGTTTTTACACAACCATGGCCACTGCAATGTAGAGAGGAGAACGGTAATCTTGGGTCATGATCGATGACAAACGGAGAAGTAGTGGCTGACAGTGTGAGAGGACTAGCGGCGGAAGAGCAACTCGCCGGACTAGTCCACGAGATCTGGTGCACCGTCAGTAGAACTACACCTAACTCGATCACCGACACACAACAAACGGCAACATAGTCTCTTAAGAGAATAATCGGCAGCGAAGAACTCTTCTTGTCTGGGTTAGCTGGTGTCGATGAGAGCTGATGATGGCAACAAAAAAGTGAACGGTGGCCTTGGGACTCGGTTGACGGTAAAAACAAACAATTTTATCTGACTTTTCCCACTTCAGCTTGTGAAGGTACACATGTCTCATCTTTGCCTTTTTAATTATTCACCATCACGTGAATAACTGTAGTCAAAGAGTGGTTTTAATATTTAATGAGATTTATATACACGTGAGCCATGTTTTGCAAATTTCTTTTGAAGATTGGGCCTTTTTCATAGCTAAAGTCTAATGTGAAATGCTGGCCCATTTCTTAAGAGGTTGTGACTTAATTGTTGGTCTTAATTAAATATACTTATATATATTGAATATATTATCATCATACAGTGCAAAAAAAAAAAAATCATCATTCTATGTTGCTTTGAATGTGTGGCTCTCCTTATGTGAAAGGAGCTACCAGTTAAATAGAAATAACCTTCGGATATTCCTTGGTATGGATTAATTTATAAATAAATGATTAAGTAATAATAAAAATCATATATAATTTAATTTTCAATTGCTATTTGAGAATGATGCTTTTAACTTGATTTGCTTGTGCCTTGTGAGAGGAAAATACTTATTCCAAGCCGATCGCCATATTCAAGTGGTGTTATAATTGAATAATAAGAGAGGCTACATTGAAGCCACTTCCTCAATTCGCAATGTATTTTGATAGATCTAAAATTATTTCGAGTAATTTTTTAGGTCGATAACGTCATTCAAGATAAGTTCTCAATATTTCTTATACTTTAAATTTAATTCTGTAATATTAATTGCTTAAATAAATATATGTATATTTTAGCATGAATAAATTATCTGCTATGATCATACATCATAAAATGCTATGTCATATTTGAAAATGACATACATGATTAATTCTGCATATCAAATGTCATTTTACATGCAATTTATTGCTTAAAAATTGAGATTTATATCGAAAGCATATTATTTTCTTAAAATAGATTCTGAGTGAATCTATTATTTTTGTGGGGAAGTAAGAGTTCCTCAAAGTGCATAAAATTATTTTTATATGCAAATCACGGTGCACGATTCAATAAAAATTCATTACTTAAATGAATTAATTTGAATTTACAGCATGCTATATATGTAAAAATATTGTTAAAATACTCTTTATTGCAATATTGATCATAAAATCATTACAGTCTACTCGGACTTCGCATGACATACATATTTTTCTGAAAGTATTGTTATATCCAAAACGAGCATCTTATACTTAACCTTTAAACACGCTTATATAGTCCTGTGAACCCTCAATTTTGCACCCCAAAAATGCTGCCGCACCTTGACACCTGCTAAATTTCGTGCGCTACGCAGAGCCGGTACGGCGGTCCCGCTAGCCGGTTAATGGGCAAGGGTCAAGGGGGCAACGCCTCCGAAAGGTAAACGATTTATTTCTCTCCAACACAGACTGATATCGCATTTTCTGACCCCGACCGAATTTTCTGTACCAGATAGCCTTTCTCTGAAACTGACCGAATCTCCCTCAAAACTGACTGCCAATAGGTCCGATAATTAATTTCGGATTCATCGACATTGACCGATAATTTTTCAGACTCCAGAATAGCCCGAAAACTGACCCTAAATCTCCAAAAATTGAACCAAAAGACCCGAAAACTGATCCGGATATCCCGAAAATCGACCCAGGTGACCCGAAAAGCCGAAGCCAATCCAGTCGAGCCGGCAGCTCGGCGCGCCGCCGAAAGGCCCGGCGGCGCCGCCGGGGACAGATTTTTAGCCGCCGACGGCAGCCGTACCCTGTAGGTCATTTTGACCTTTTTGCTCTCATTTTTTCCGAAATTTTGAAAATACCCACCATTTTTCTGATTTTTT
>CATKHJ010920072.1:0-24782 GCA_949750685.1 Vernicia montana
TATTTTTATTATATTATTACTATTAATTTATTTTCACTTTCATTTTTATTATTAGTTTTTTTTATTAGAATTTAGAATTTTATGGCATGCTTTCTTATTTTTAAGTTTTTTTTTTATTTTAATTTTATTTTATTATCACTAAACAATTAATTTTTGCTTTCATTCTTATTTTTATTATTTTTTTCTTTATATAACTAACTTAGTTTTTATAAAAAAAAAATTAATTATGATTTTTATTATATTATTACTATTAATTTATTTCACTTTCATTTTTATTATTAGTTTTTTTTTATTAAAATTTAGAATTTTATGGCATGCTTTCTTATTTTTAAGGGTTTTTTTATTCTATAATCACTAAAAAATTATGTTTTTTCTTTCATTATGTTTTTTTTTTTTTTTTCTTTATACAACTAACTTAGTTTTTATAAATATTTTTTAATTATTATTTTTATTATATTATTACTATTAATTTATTTTCACTTTCATTTTTATTATTAGTTTTTTTTATTAAAATTTAGAATTTTATGGTATGTTTTCTTATTTTTAAGGTTTTTTTTTTATTTTATTCTATTATCACTAAACAATTATTCTTTTTTTTTTTTTAAAATTTGGATATTAGCTAACTTGGTTTTTAAAGTTATTTTTTAATTCTTATTTTTATTCTAGTATTACTATTAATTTATTTTTTAATAAAAATTTTATTATTAATTTTTGATAATTTTATGTCATACTTGCTTTTTACATTTTCTTACATTTTTATTATATTATCACTCTAAATTTATTCTTATTAACTAACTTGCTTGCAATTATCGATTTCAATAAAATAAATAGAAAATACATGTCTATTACAAAAAATCATAAAAAAAATACACAAATACTAAAAGTACAGCAACATATTTTCAAATACATGCAAAATAAAATAAATAAATTCCAAATTATACATATAATTATAATTCAAAATTTTCATAATAAAAATTAATATACCTACCTCTTGTAACGCAGAAATTCAACAAAAAAAAAAAAAATCAAAAGGAGCTGAAATAAAAATATACACAATTACATAAAAAATAAATTACATGTCCTTAAAAATTACATACATATTCTATATATACAACATTATACAAATTTCAAAAAATCAACAACAAAAAAACATCTAAACAAATTACAAAATTAACAAATTACAAAAAAATTACAAAATAAAATTCATATTACAAAAAATACAAATTAACAAAAATACATAAAATTAACAACAAAATACAAAAAATTAACAAAAATATACTAACTTATAAATATAATTATTCATATACACACTAAATTACAAAAATATATACAATTACATAAAAATTAAATTACAAAAATAAAAAAATATATTCATATTCTATATATACAAATTCTCAAAAATTAAACTAAAATATGCTCAATACACAAAAAAAATAAAAATAATTTTTTTGGGTACATATTCTATTTATTTCCAAACAATTACAAAAATTAATTAAAAAAAACACAACAATAGAAAATTCCAAAAAATCAACAATTAAATAATACAAATTAACAAAATAAATTAACAAAAATACAGATTAACAAATAAATTAATAAAATTATATAAAATTTATAAATTACCAAAAAAACAAATTGCACAAATTAACAAAATTTTACAAAATACCCAAAAAAAAATTTACCACATTATAAATAATTAACAAAAATACATCAAATTAACACAAAATACAAAATAAAAAAATAGAAAAAAAAAACCCTTAGAGAAGAGAACAGCCGGTGGCAAACCCACCTACGTCTAGACAGTGGCGAAGGGGCACTGGCTGAACTGTGGCTGGACGAAAATAAATAAACAGAGAGTAGAGGGATAAAAACCAGAGAGAAAGAAGGAGAGAGCAGAGAAGAAAAGATGAAGAAGAGAGGGAATAAAATGGTTTATATTATCGATTTACCGACGGATTGTCACTTGACATTAGTAATCCATCGGTATATTATTAATCTGTCTAAATTCCCAGTTATTAATTTACCGACGAAATTAATAATGCCACGTGGCAATCCGTCGGTAAATAAATTAATGAACTTTCCTTCTGTAATTAGACATGCTTTTCGTTGGTAAACAGTTGCTAAACCATCGGCAAATACACGTGCTACTTCTTCCTGCCATCTAACACTGACCGAAATATACCGTTAGCATTTCATCGACAAACATGTATATATTTATTTTGCAGCATTTCGTCGGTAATTACCGACTATTTTTGTTCCGTCAGTAATTTCCTTCGGTAACTCCCCAATTTCTTGTAGTATTGGTTGTAGGGCTTACGTGGCTGTTGCCTTGTAAGTGAGAGAGCATGTCTTGCCCTTGCCCTGCTACTGATTGGTGCAGGTCTGTTGTTAGTAATGGAGCATAGTAGGCTGTGTACTACCTTTTTGGTAGTTGATGGGATGTGATTGGAGAGAGAATGTATTAGATGAAAGGAGCACTGCCTGAAGGAGTGCATGTTCTGACATCCCTATGCTGACGTTGATACTGGTGACATCTGCTATAGTTGGGAAGCTTGCCCAGCAAGCTTCCTCCTAGGATGGCTTGGCGAAGCTGAAAGGAAAAGGCGAAGTCCTCTTTGACAAATAGGTGTAAGAGGTCCTTCTCTTGGGCTTAGTTCAAATGGGTTTCTTTAATGGACCTGGACCTTGTTTGGGTATTGGATTGACTTGTGGGCCTTTGTCTATGTTGGGCTCTATTAGGGCTACTTTTATCCCTCATCAACACTTATATGGAAATTATGTGATTATACTTTGTGCTTGAACTTATCCTTTAAATATTTCTCAACAATTGAAGAATAAGGATAAGAAACTTGAACATCTAAATCAATGAAGGCGTATTGAAGATTGACAAATCATATGAAGTCTCCAATTAGAAGACTTGAAGCATTGGGAACTAAAATTCATGAATTCAAATTCAAGTAATTCTTTGAAGAAAATTAAAAGACCTGAAGACATTCAAAATTGAAGAGTTGAAGACCTCATTTTAGAATGTTCTTGAAAAAAGATAAATTGCTAAACCCGAGAAAGTTAATTTTTTGTCCATACAAATCATCTTCATATAGAGTCAAAAGAAATTTTTGAAGCTAAAATTATTTTTAAGCTTCTATGTAAAATTAGAAGACCCGTATAGGTACTGCCCTTCTAATTTTACCATGTATAACACTTTATTGTTTCAAAATTCTCTCTTCTTTGGTGATTTGAGTAAAAAAAAAAAAAAGAATTTGTTAAGATAACAAAGTCTTTGGGCATATTTTGAGTTCTCTCTTCTTTAGCAATTTACCTTGAACCATTTTAAAATTTGTTTGTAACTATTGGTTAAGAGAAAATCTATATACTTTGAGTGTTTAGGTTGAAAACACTTGAAAAATATTTTGAGTATTTAGGTTGAAAACACTTGGTTGTACTTTGGGTGTGTGGGTTTAGAACACTTGGTGATAAGTTTACAAGCTCCAAGTTTTAAACATGTGGATAAGAGAGTGTCAAACTATAAAATCATGGGGAAAATATAAAAAAGTATCATGTGATTTGACTCTTTTATACTTTGAGGTCTATGAATTTTTTTTTGATAAAATGAGGTTTGGGGTTTAAACTGCTAGCTGTTTGGGGTCTCTGTCACTAACACCGTTAATGAGCGCTGATGTGGCGCTTACGTGACATATGTGGGTCTCACTTTTTATTTTTTAATAAAATAATATACCCACGTGGCATTTTTTTTTTAAAAAAAAAATCAAATTAACAAAAATTATCTTCTTCTTCTCCTACCAGCCAAGATCTGCTCCATCATCTTCTTCTTCTCCATCCAAGATCGGAGAAGAAGAACTGCCACTAATCAGTTGTCCATGCATCTATTAAACTATAACTATAATTTAATTAACCACTAATTCATTCATCAATTTTTTCAATATGCAATCTTAAAATGATCATTTGTTCTCATAATTGAAAATTTTAGTACCCTAATTCATGAAGTAATCACATATAAAGCCAAATAAAAATCATTAATTTGATAAAAATCAAACTCCAAGAACTAGTCAGATAAAGTATTGAGCATCAAAACATACCCATATGGAAAATAAAAAATTTCCTCATGGAAAACTCTATCTTGCTTTTGGAGCTATTGCCAATCGCGACCCAACCATCACCAAGGCCGATTTCAGCCTAGCCAGCAGCTAAGTGTTGCCATTGTGGACCCTCATCTCCGATCGCCGCTGCTCTAACCTCTGCCGATCGTCATTAAAGCTAGCCCATCACGTCCAGATCTCACCGACAGCTGTGATCAAACACTAGTAGATTGTGCTGCCAACATGAGCTCCACCGTCACTAACTAGAGACAAGATAGAGAGTGTCGATCTGTAGAGAGAGAAACTAGAGAGAAGAGAGAGAGCTTTTACACCCAAAGTTGTAGAGGAAGAACAATGAAGAGGCGTCAATCTAGGACTCACAACGATGATCGGTCTTCATCTCCAGCTGGCGAGCAACGAATGAGAACCAATGAAGCTTAGCAGGCCGGTCTTCGTCTCCATCTGGTACTCACAACGGTGGTTCCAACACATATGAAACCTAGAGTCTGTAACACCCTGAATTTTTAATTACATTAAATTGGATGTTATAATAAATTTATATTTGGTAAAATTATATATGAGAGTAATAAATTATATATTTTGGTAATTAAATAATAATTTGTAAGAATTTTTAGAAATTAAATTTATGTAAATTATAAGCAAATCAAAATAATGTTGTATGAGTTTTATATTATTTTAATCAAAGATTTAAATGAGATAATTTTATAAGAATGATATCTGAATTATTTCGTGATTTTTTTTCCATATATATATGTTTAAAATGTTTTAAGTAAATTAAATTGATATTAAAAGGTTTGTAATTATGTATATATAATTATTTTAATAGTTTTAATTGTCAATTACCTTTTCAATAAAAAAAATTATCTTTTAAGTATATTATTTTTAACAAGTGTTATAAGTATATTAATAATAATTTTCTTTATATATGCTTGAGTTAACGGATTGAGTAATGATGACGTTTTATAATTTTGAGTATATATGATTGTGATGTTTGTCAAGAATGGAGGCCTAGAGGGGCAGTGTGAGCCTTGCAGGCTTTATAAAAGTGTTTATTTCTTTTATTTCAGTGAGGTAATATCTTAGTTATAGGGGAGATTTTTCCAAAAATTCAGTAGAATCTTAAGGATCGTTTGGGTTGTTCTTATTATGATATTCCTTATATGTTATACAATATTGGCGTTTCAGGCTTCATTCTAGCTGCCAGATGTCACAATTCGAGACAAGAGCTAGTTGTATTTTTCATCTTTAAACCTTTAATTTTATACCCTCTAGCATACAACCAAACCCTAGAGGCACCTAGGCTCGATAAACAGACTCAGGAAGCCGAAATCGCCAAAGATCGCTAAAATCCTAAAAATTGAGAATTCGAGCCTCGGTACCTGGAACCTATCCCTCAAGCCTCTAAAACATGCTTAGATCATCTAAGATTGAATAAAAAGCACAACGCAACTGAAATCATGTAAAACAGACATGAAACGAGTGAGAACAGGCAAAAACGGGTCGAACGGGCTGAAGCGGGGCCTATGATCGCACAACCCTGTGGTCACTGCACAGCCCTGTGCGGTCACAGACCCCCAATTTCGTTTTTCCACATCAAAAAATGTGAAATTTTTCCTCCAGCTCTCTCCCTATATAAAGGAGACCTCCCAACTCATTTTACATTAGAAAATTTGCTTGGTAAACCCTTTGATATTAAAGCAAACAATTTTTAAGCTTAGTCCGAAAGGAAGGAGCATTTTAGTTTTAAAGTTTCTTTTTCTTACTTTACTATTGCCCCTTCCTTTTCAAAGTAATATTGGATTGCGACTTCCAAGCCAACCCATAAAGTCAAAAGTTTTTAGCCGTCCGAGGCAAACTTTTCGTCGTTCGAGGCAAGCCGCTGCCCATTGTCTGAGGCTAGTCCACCACCGACTGAGACAAGTCTCCTCCATCCTAAGGTATTTATTTTCTTTCTTTTTCTTTTATTTATTTATTTGTTATCTTGTTTTAGTTTTGTTTCCTTTAGTTTTATTTTTGTTATTCTTTATATTGCTTTGTTTGCCTTTTATTATTTCCCTTAAGATTTCTTTGCATGTCCCATTCTCTTTCATCCCTTTCTTTTAGTTAGGCCTTTTATTTCGCATATTTTATTGCTTTCACTTTTTTTTTGTATGCTGCCTTTCTCTTTCAATCCCTTTCTTTTAATCACATTAGAAATTGCATGTTAATTAGGACCTGATTAAATTAACTTGGTAATCAACTTGAATCGATGCATTTGTTTGTTAATTTGAACCTGACTTGATTAACAATTTGGTAATCAATTAAATTGGTTAATCAATTAATCAACCCTCCTTTTTATCAATCAATTTAAAATATGATAAAAGTCTCACTAAACAAACCCCCTTCACAAGAAGGGCGAACTACGTGGATTTTGATTCCATTCAAAGGGATACGTAGGCATGCTTGTCTAAGGCATCAAATCCAATTAAAATAAACTTTCTTCCTTTTTCACTTTCTTCACATAGTTTAGGTTTTATGTTTTATTTTATTTCTCTGTTTTGTTACTTTTATTATTGTGAACCCTCGATTTAGCACCTCTAAAATTATTTTTGAACTCACCAAAGTTGATTGGAATATTTTTCTATCCAAATTGACATTTTTTCGATCATGACCTGACTTTCTGTACCAGACAACACTTTCCCAAAACTGACCAGATTTTTCTCAAAACTGACTGCCAAACTATTCGATAATTAATTTCGGATCCAACGCCACTGACCGGTAATTTTTAAGACTTCAGAATACCCCAGAAATTGACCCTGAATCCCCGAAAACTGACCTGAAAATCTCAAATGCTGAAACGAAGAATGAGAAGGCCCGAAAACTGAGCCACCTTGCAGACGTCCGCAAGGCGTGCCTGCGGACGCGCCAAGTGGCCCGCGGACGCCGCGTGTGGCTTGGCACGTGCTGACACGCATGTTAGACGCGTCAGCACAGAGCAGACACGTTCGCCGGAAGGCCTGGCGCATCCGCCAGGTCATTTGGCTGACTTCCGCCGGGATGTCTCGCTGATGCGCGTGTATCTGACGCGCGTCTACGAGCAGCCCTCGAGGTTGTACCCCTTTTGCCCGAAAATTCCCATTTTACCCCTCTTCAGCTCGTTTTTTAGCCCTTTTGACTTTATCATTTTGGTCTTTTCACACTTTCTCTTCCTAAACTACCTCCACATCATTTTTCTATAAATACCCTTTCCATTTTCCCTTTCAAACCACCCCTTAAGCACTTGTTGATTGCTATCCACTTGCTCATCTCTCTCTTTCTCTATTTATTTTTCCACACTCATTTTAATTAATCATCCTAATTAATTAAAATTAATTAATTAAATTCCTTTTAATTAATTAATCTTCAACTCAATTTGATTAATTAATCCTTTTAATTAATCACCTTAATTAATTAATCCTTTTAATTAATTAAAATTAGGTAATTAAGCAATCAAAACATCAAATTAATCTTTTTCTAAAAACCAACCTCGTTCTCCGAAACGGAACTTCGCTCCGGCAAAACCACTCTCCCACCATACAAACCCAAAAAGAAGGTATAATCTCTTACCATCACTCAATCCCCAAACCAAATCAATCCAATCCAATCTGACCGATCCTTAAACCCCTCCACCTCACCGTGAAATGAACTACGTGGATTTTTAGGCAAGCTTGGAATCTAAATCCAAGTTTCAAATCCAAATCCCAATCAATCCCCTCCTCCTTTTATTTTTTTCCATTGTACATTGTAAATTTTAATTAATGGTATTAGTTAAATTAATTATTTTTCAATAAGAGAGCGATCTTGTGATTTCCCTAGTATCCATAAGGGTTAGAGGAAATACTCTCTTTTGCTTGTGAATGTTTAAATACTTGCTCTTTATTTTCCTATATATTTCATAAATATGCCATGATCATACATTTTATAATCGTCATTAATTACTTGTCAACCATGAAATCAATTTTCAAGTCAAATTAAACCAAAGAGTCAAATTGAGATTATTTTAAAACTAAAAATCTAGTCCCCGAGCTCAACCTGGTTCGAGGACTAGTGACTTTATCCTTGGGAAAATTAATCAAAGATTAATGAATTGGAGTCAAATTGAGTTTTTCCTTAATTTTCTCATTTAAATAAATTAGGGTGGCGACTCCCGAACCTTTTTTCAAAAATCAAATCAAATTTTCGAGGCGATAGCCACTTCCAATTGTGAGCACTGAAACCCTTACCTAAACCTCCCTTAAAAATCGCTCGCATTTTCTTAAGGCAAAAATCATTTTTTTCCCGAGCGAGGAGAGGGGCGTTCGGGTGAGGCCTCACAATTGGCAACTCCACTAGGGACTAGTTGCCATCCTTTTTCAAATAAAAGGAAAGCAAATAAAGAGGATTACTATTTATTTTGAATTTTTTTCAAAATAATCTCCATTTGGCACTTGAGTTTAATTTTACTTTCATGCATCATTTTGCATAATAAAGGCTCCTTGCCTAGCTCTAGATTTAGGAAAACTTTTGGATGGTGAGTAGCATTGGCTCGACAACTCTTTTTGAGTATGTTGGGAGATAGCGAAAGCATTCCATCCCGCGATAAATCCCTGATCATTTCGATGGTGTAACGAGCAATCCGTACTGTTGAATCCATGCAAGTCTCTTTGACTCACATGTGGTTAGGTATATCGATGCTGTAGTGGGATGTGGACCCTTAAATCAAGCCACCTTTCACCCTTGTGCATATAATCGCCTTAGCCTTGGACTTTAGGTCCCATGTACCATAATAATCAAGATTTATTGTGCATGATCCATGAAACTCTTTTTTAAACATGCATCATGACATTAACATGCATACATGCATAAGAAACTCGAGAATAGAGTCTTCTCACCCTGTAGACCAAAATCGGTGGTCTGTCACCTAAAAATTAATAATACTCAACCAATAAACCTGGAAGGGAATCCTTTTCCCGATATACCATTGCATATGTCTGTCCTTTTCCAGTGTAAATTCTTACCCTTTCTTTTCCTTTCTTTTGAAGGTACAAATGGCCAACACCTTTGACTAGGATGCTATGAATGCCTTTTTTGCTAGTCTCCTCAAGAAACAAGAGGAAACTTTTCAAAATGCACTCACCACCGCCCTCAAAACTCAAGCCGACAATTTCACTAATGCTCTCAGCACCCAATCGGCCAACTTCACTAATGCCCTTAACACCCAACATCAAGCCATCCTCAATCAAGTCAGGGAAATGACCAATGCCACCACTGCTCCTGCTCGTACCGAGTCCACTTCCACTTAGACCAGTACAAGCTATGCTCCTACTTTCACTCCTCCTATTATCGATCTGAATGATAAAGGGAAGGCTCTTAACACCCCTACTTCTCCTACTCTAAACTTAAATACCACTGCCCCATCCTCTATTACAAATCTTTTTCAAAGTGGGGACTTCTCTAGCTTTCCCGAAGCTAAGAAACTAATGGAAAAATTTGAGACTATGGAGAGGACTCTTAAGAATATCAAGAAGCATGAAGATATGATAGATGTCGACTCTCTAGCTCTCTTCCCGAATGCGAGGGTTCCGCCCAAGTTCAAAATGCCGAACATGGATAAGTTTAATGGCACCATATGCCCCAAAATTCATCTCAAAATGTATGTGAGAGCCATGAGACCATTTGGAGTGGATGACGAGCTCCTTGCTCAGTTATTCCAACAATCTTTGACCGGAGCTGCTGTCAAATGGTTGCTAGATCTCAACCAAAAGCACAAGAAATTTGGGATGACATATGCAATGCATTTGTCAAACAACACCGCTATAACATCAAACAATACCACTATAACATCGAGGTAGACGTCACCCGCTGAGATTTGGAAACAACCAAGCAAATATCAGGAGAAATCCTTTACCACGTTCCTTACAAGGTGGAGGTCCAAAGCAGCACAAATGGTGAACCTCCCATCGAAAGAAGAGCAGATTGACATCATTGTCAAAAATCTCCTCCCTTAGTACTAAGTCCATCTACAAACTCAGTACCTCCCAGACTTCAAAGTCCTTATTGCCACCGCCTCCAAGATTGAGGATCTGATTCAATCTGGGAAAGTCAAGGATGAGTCCTTAAGCTCGAGGTATCGTAGAAACACTAACTACACCTCCAATACCACTCAGTCTGCCAACTAAAAAGGGGGAGAGATTAATGTTGTTTCCTATCATCAACCAATGAGATTGGAAAGAAGAACTTTCTTTGAGTTAGGCATGTCCCTAAGCACTGTCTACAAGAAGGCCTTGGGAGCTCATATTGTTAAACTTTTAGAGCTAAGAGCACCACCGAATCCCTTGCCCAGGAACTATAATGCTAACGAGCACTGTGACTTTCACCAAGGGCCGAGGCATAAAACTGACGACTGCAAGGCTCTAAGGCATAGGATTCAGGATCTTGTTGATAGTGGAGACATTATCACTCCCAAACCTAAGCCTAACATCACCACTAAGCCTCTCCAAAGGCAAAAAGGAAATGTCAATTTCATCACCTCTGATGAACATGAATATGACCCTATCTCCATGATCCACCCCACTCCGGACTATTCCAGTCAGCTACACTGCTCCTCCTCTAGCTGAGAAGTTGAAACCCCACCATGAGCCTGAAGAGGATCCCGTCTTAAAGCAGTTAAAGAAAACCTAGGCAAACATCTCCATTTAGAGCCTCATTCAGTCCTCGTACCCTCATCGCTAAGCTCTTTGCAAGGCTTTGAACTAGTGCCAGGCTCCAATTGACATCACACCTGAAACTCTTGTGGCTTCTTTGACAAGCACCACTAAGACCATGTCCATCTCTTTCAGCGACCATGACATCCTACAAGGAGGGGAAAACCACAATCAAGCTCTCTAAATCACCGTAATGACTCGGGGTAAAACAGTGCCCATAGTGTTGGTAGATAACAGGTCTGCTTTGAATGTATGTCCACTGAAAGTGGCTAGCTGCCTAGGATTAGAGGCTACAGATTTCACTCCATCAGACCAAGTGGTGAGAGCTTATGATAACACCAAGAGGGAGGTCTTAAGTGTTGCCACTTTGAATGTGACTATTGGACCCGTCACTATGCCGATCTCTTTCCAAGTGATCGATGTCCCGGCCTGTTTTAACCTCCTCCTTGGAAGGCCTTAGATCCATCAAGTTAAAGCTGTTTCTTCCTCTCTTCACCATAAGTTGAAATTTCCCCATGGTACAAGTATTATTATAGTCAAAGCTGATGTAATGGGAAGAATGGCATTCCAAGCTTCGTTCCAATTTTGGAAATCAAGCCGAAGCCCCCTACTATTCCTCTATCAGGCTTTTCCTTCGACACTATTCAGTTTATCCAAGGGGAAGGTAAAGAATTCATTTCTTTTGAATTTTACTCGTATGGAAATGTGGCTGTGGCTAATATGATGAGAAAAATGGACTATTTTCAGGTCTGGGAAAAAACCAACAAGGGATCGCTCAATTTTCGGAGTACCCTACTGTCATTGCTCTATTCGGCTTGGGCTACGAGCCCAAATCAGAGGACATAATAGAACTGGAAGAAAGAGCAAAGTTGAGAGTTAATGCCAAAAGGCGAGGTGAGACTTATGACTGGCCCATACGCCCTTACTTTAAAATCCTAAATGGGTATTTTGTGAAAGAGGGTGAAGATTTCCCCTATTGTGCTTTTCCCGAACCCTGGTATTTCCCCATTTCTGGAAAACTAATCCTTAGGTTTGAAATTTTCTTTAATGTCAGGCTCAGCCTATAGGAGTGTGAGCTAGTCTATCTGCTGGAGGAAGATTGGGAAATAAGCATAGAGCCCTCTCTTTCTGAATCCATCCACATGATCACTAAACATCCGAAACCTGATTCCACCAAGCTCATCCACCCATCTCAAGCTCCACCAAATAACTGGTATTTTGATAAGAGCACCGGCCCTGTCATGCCCCCATTTGAGTCCTTTGAATCTATGTCTGAGTCTTTCGAGTTTGAGTCTGAGTCCTTTGAGTCTGTCCAATCTGATGTTGAAATCGAGTCTGTCAAGTCTGATTTTGTAACTCACCTTGTGAGCTTATCCTTTGATGTAACCCATGATGATGGGAACTTTGTCAAAAATAAAAAGTTTGACTTTTTTGCTTACTTTTATGACTCTCTATGCTCTACTTCATCTGATTCATCATTAAATGAGACATTAGAAAAATAAAATGAAAAATGAAAAAGGCAAAGAATCTATCAATTATGGCACAGAGGAAAAATCCAAAATCACATACATTGCATATGCATATCATGATACACAGGCATTTATTAGAAAGGTTCGTTAGTTCTTGGATTGTTTTGCATGGGAACCCAAGGATATGGTGGGGGTAGATCTAAGCATCGCGGTTCACAAGATCCTAAGCTACGAACACATAAGGCTTGTTAAGCAAAAGCTATGCAGAATGAAGGCAGAATGGTCTTTGAAGATCAAAGAGGAGGTAACCAAGCTACTAGACAATTAGTTCATCGAACCAATCACTTACCCTTCATGGTTAGCCAACATAGTGCCTGTCCCCAAGAAAGACAAAAAAGTCCATGTGTGTGTTGACTACAGGGATCTCAATAAGGCCTGCCCGAAGGATGACTTTCCTTTGCCTCACATTGACTTATTAGTAAACCGTATGGCTGGTGCATCAGTGGTCTCCTTGACTGACCTCTATTAGGGATACAATCAAGTCCAAGTATACCCTCCTGACAAGGAAAAAACATCTTTCATAACAGAATGGGGCACCTACTGTTATCGAGTCATGCCTTTTGATATGAAGAACGTAGGGGCAACATATCAGAGAATGGCAACTACCATCTTTCATGACATGATGCACAAAGATGTCAAGGTATATGTAGATGACATGAGGCTTGTTAAGCAAAAGCTGCGCAGAATGAAGGCATAATGGTCTTTGAAGATCAAAGAGGAGGTAACCAAGCTACTAAACAATCAGTTCATCGAACCAATCACTTACCCTTCATGGTTAGCCAACATAGTGCCTGTCCCCAAGAAAGTCGAAAAAGTCCATGTGTGTGTTGACTACAGGGATCTCAATAAGGCCTGTTCGAAGGATGACTTTCCTTTGCCTCACATTAACTTATTAGTAGACCGTATGGCTGGTGCATCAGTGGTCTCCTTGACCAACCTCTATTAGGGATACAATCAAGTCCAAGTATACCTCCCGACAAGGAAAAAACATCTTTCATAACAGAATGGGGCACCTACTGTTATCGAGTCATGCCTTTTGGTATGAAGAATGCAAGGGCAACATATCAGAGAATGACAACTACCATCTTTCATGACATAATGCACAAAGATGTCGAGGTATACATATATGACATAGTGATGAAATTTGAGACTCTCGAAGGACATCTAGAAGCCTTAGAAAGATTTTTCTTGAGACTTAAATAGTATAACCTCAAGCTAAACCCAGCCAAATGTGTCTTCGGTGTCTCCTCAAGTGTGTTCCTCGGACACTTGGTCAGCTAGCGGGGTATAGAAGTGGATCCTGCCAAGTCAAAGGCAATCATAGAAATGCCACCTCCTAAAACTGAGAAGAAGATTAGAGGTTTCCTGGGTCACCTGCAGTACATTAGTCATTTCATTGCACAACTGGCAGATGTTTGCAGATCGATTTTCAAACTACTGAGAAAAAGAGCCTCTAAGTAGTGGAACGAGGAATGCCAAAGAGCCTTTGATAGAATCAAATAGTATTTGCTGAATCCACCGGTGTTACAACCTCTGAGACCAGGTCAGCCATTACTGTTTTACTTATCTGTTACTCCAGAAGCTATAGGTGCAATGTTAGCTCAGAATGCCTCAAACTCTCATAAAGAAAATGCCGTGTATTACCTAAGCAAACGTATGTTGGCTCATGAGCTTAACTATAATTAGATTGAGCAACTATGTTTAGTTGTGGTATGGGCCATAAACTCCAGCATTACCTATGCTCATACATAACCCATATGCTAGCTGACAGGAGCCTTTTGAAATTCCTTATGGAGAAGCCGATTCTTAATAGCAAAATGGCACGACAGATGGCAGTACTTGCAGCATTTGACCTGAAGTATGTTATGAGGAAAGCAGTAAAAGGAAGCATAATTGTCGACCAACTGGCCACAACCCTTATAGAGGGTGAACTATTCGAGCCTAAATTCCCAGATGAGGATATCCTGACCATAGGCCCTGAAGTATGGAAGCTATTCTTTGATGGTGCATATAACAGCAAGGGCTATGGAGCCGGAATAGTTCTTATCACCTCAAAAGGAGATCACCTACCCATGGCAATTAAGCTAGTCTTCAAAGTGACCAATAATGAGGCTGAATATGAAGCATGCATAGCTAGTTTAGAAGTGGCTATCAACATGAGAATAGATTACCTCGAACTCTATGACGACTCAAACCTTATTGTCTCCCAAGCCCTTGGCAAGTGGAAGATAAGAGAAGAGCATTTGGTTTCTTACCATCAACGCTTGAATGATTTAGCAGAGAGTTTTTAGGAACTCTCCTTTCATTACTTGCCAAGGGCAAAGAACCAGTTCGTGGATGCCTTAGCCACCTTATCCTTAATGATAGATGTGAGTGACAATGAAATACATAGGCCTATTGTCATTGAAGTGAAGCGGCAGCCTGGGTATTACGCCATGTGTATGAATCTTCAACTAGCCGACACCAAACCTTGGTTTTGGGATATCCTCAACTACATTTAGAATGGCAAATATCCAAAAGGAGCCTCCAAAATAGATCAAAGGACCCTGAGGCAGTTAACCGTTCACTTTATACCAAATGGGGTTGTATTATACAAGAGAGCCTAGGACAACATCCATATGAGATGTGTGACTAAAGAAGAAGTCCAACAGATTATGGAATGGGTCCATGGCGGGGGAAGAGGGCCTGCATATGAATGGCATTGCTTTGGCTCGAAAAATCAAGAATCTAGGTTATTTTTTGCTGACCATGAATGAGTATTGTGCGAAGTATGTGCAAAAATGTCATAAGTGTCAAATCTTTGCCAAACTACAACATCGGCTAAAAGTGACACCATGGCCTTTTGCCACTTGGGGCATAGATGTCATCGGAAGAATCTCCCCAAAGTCCTCTAGTGGCCATGAGTACATTCTGGTGGCTGTAGACTACTTCACAAAATAGATTGAGGCGGCACCATATCAAGTCTTGAACTCTAAGAAGGTGGCCCATTTCATCCAAACCAATATCCTTTATCAGTTTGGAATCCCCATCGAGATAATCACTGATAATGGCTCCCACTTTCAGAAGGAAGTAGTCCAACTGCTCCAAAAAGAAGGAATTCAGCACCACCACTCCTCTCCCTACAGGCCATAGACTAATGGGGCAGTTGAGGCTGCTAATAAGACCATTGTGCAAAAGACTATCGTGAAGCACAAAGACTGGCATGAACATTTGCCTGCTGCTTTATGGGGTTACAGGACCACTGTCTGTACTTCAACAAGTGCGACCCCGTATGCCCTGGTTTATGGAATGGAGGTTGTCCTCCCTATTGAAATGCAAATTTGCTCTGCTAGGGTGATGAGAGAAAGCCAGCTAAGTGAAGCAGAGTGGATCAGGGGCTATCATGATCAATTGAATGCCATCGATGAGAAGAGAATGAATGTTTTGTACAAAATTCATGGTTATCAGCAGAAACTTGCTAGACATTTCAACAAGAAGGTGAAAGATAGGGGTTTACAGGAAGGGAACTTGGTCTTAAAAGATATCCGAGCTCCTGTACACGACCTAAGAGAAAAGTTCATACCAAATTGGGCTGGACCATACGTGCTCAAGAAAATTCTATCTGGCGGAGGCGCCATCCTCATGGACGTGGATGGGAACCAGTTCTTTAACCTTTGTAACCTAGATCAGTTGAAAAGATATTTTGTCTGAAGAGAATGTCTATAATCAGTTTTTTATTTTTCATGCATCTGTAATCAGAACTATGTGGACCTGATTCTCCCTAAAAGAAAATGACAGAGAAATGATGTAAGAGATACGTAGGCAGCCTGACTCGGGTGCGGTCCAAATCATAGAGTAATGCATTTTTGTTTTACATGACGAAGCATCTCATTCTCATTTCCTCTGTGCCTGATGCATCATCCATTTGATTCTTTTGCCTAAACAAAAAAGTATAAATAAAAAGAAAATGCTCGCTAAGCTGAAAACCTGAAAGGGCGGCTTAGGCAAAAGTTAGAGCCAGCTTGTCGAGTTGAAAACCCGAACGGGTGGCTCGGGCAAAAATTAGAGCTAATAAAAAAATAATAATAAAAAGAAAATACTCGCTAAAATAAAAACCTGAAAGGGCAACTTAGGCAAAAATTAGAGCAAAATAAAAGATGTCTCATATAATTGATGATTAGATTTTACAAGATATAATTCATCATCACAAAAAAGGGATAGCCTCTCTTATGTCACCTATAGCTTATCCTGTATCGTATAGTCATATCCGCTTGCAGGCATGAACAAAAACAAGGAAACTGCAGCAAAAGTCCTAAAATAGCTACAAAGCAAAAACATGTATCAGTATCATGTCTGAATCTAGACTATCCTCCTCCTCCTCCTAGGATGCACATCCCGTGTACTGTCATCAGAGTCTGAACCCCTCACAATCTTATGAATCTCCTCCAAAGTCAAGTCTGTCCTTAAAGTCTTAGTACCCCCCTCAACTGTAATAGGCAGAGCACTGGTCGAACCTGAGTTGACCTCCACAGTAGTCCCAAAATGTTTGATATGAGCTCCAGCAGCTCCAGAACTACTCCCAGAAACCCTCTTCTATGCAATAGTAGCCCGGGAACCAGTCCTCCCTGCTGCAACAGGAACCCTCCTCGAAACCCGAGAGATAGCGGTCCTCATCTCCGCTCTAGTAGCAGTAACCCTCTTCTGTACCATAATTGTAGTGTCTCCTGGTCTTCGCACTACAGTCACTATCTCCTCTGTCATCACCACCGCGATCTGAGTCACTGATGCAGCCTGTAGTGTCTGGCCCTTAAGGGCTCCTCTAGTCCCCTCCAAAGGTTGAGTCACCCCCTCTGTATGTCTCGCCGTCTCATCATCCGCAATGTCTCTAGTAGTCTTTCCCTCCTCCAGGGTGTCACCCTCAATCTCCCTAAGCAAAGCAGCCCAGTGCTCTCTCTCAGCCGGCCAAACCACCTCAACCAACTAATTGATATACCTTTCAGTAGTCTTGAAACTGATCTTTGGACGTACTGCATGATAACTCCTCATCCAGCCACCCCTGATAGCCCGGCAATAGGAGCTGTGATCCTTCCAGACTCCAAAAAAGGCACCTCAAGAGAAATGTCCTGAGTCTGTCCCATCTACCTCATAACTCTCATCCTCTGATAAAAGGTCGTCTAGCTCAGACCAAGCAAACAGACCACCCAATACTCGTGACTCATGGTTATGAAGGATCTGATGTCATACCACTGACAATGCCAAAGTATGTCCTCCGGGGCAACCTCCAGCAACCACCCCATCCACTCCTTAACTGAGCCTCAACGAACTTGGATGGGCCTCATGCGATATTGAGAAGCCATGTAAGGTCTCCTCGTCGGGGCAGCCACCACTCGGAGATGATCTATGAGCCAAACCTGCAAAAGAACCCAAAAATCCAAAGTCATACATCCATAAGGTACCAATAATAGGAAAGGTAAGAACAAACGTATTTTTCCTCACCTGAAGAATAACAGGAGAAACAGTTCATCTCTCCAAACCCCGTACACAACAATCCAAACTCAGCAATGTGTTAGCCAAAACAGCCCCAACCACAGAGTGGCTCTACTCCATCTAGAGTACTAAGCTCGTCACTCTGGCGTCACTGCATCTGATAGAACCAGGAAATAGGTACCCTGCTGTCAAATAGAAATCTAGGGCCTTCATCCTGAGCTCTGTCTCCTCATGTCTCTGGAATCGCCAACATCTTGAAACTCTGCAATCACTACAGTCAGATCCACCTGGCCATCAATAACCATCTGGCTCGTAACATCCTCAGACAGGTCCAAAAACTCCTGAAAAATTCAAAAATGCCCCACTTTGAACTCTGGCAACACCATAACTACCTCAGGATTACAGCCGAGTATGGCACTGAACTCCTCGAATGTAGGGCATAGATCCTCCATAGCCATACCCAAGCGAAAGACACAGGCCACCAGATCCCAGAACCTAAAACAGGCCCTCAGAAAATTCCAATCAACCCGAACTCCTCGCAGTGTCACCATCGCCATAATACCATACCTCCCCAAGTTGATTCTCTCTACCTTCTTGAGTTTCTTGGTCCATACATGCATGCTATAACTAAAGTATGACTCTATGAATGTGAAAATCGAAAGAAAATAAGTGAAGAAATAATAAAAGAATGAAAACTGGAGAAAAATTCTAGAAACGGGCAGAGTTTCAGCATAAAAATCAAGAAAATATGCTTGTTGCCTCAAAATGGGAGCCTATTTATAAGTAAATGGCCATGACATCAAGAAGAGAAAGGAAAACTGCCAGAAAATGTCTCTGCCTCCAAAAGCAATGGCGGATCCGCTAAGAAATATGGCAGCCATCGCCAGAAGGAACGGCTGATCCGCCAATTCTTCTGGTGGACGCCACAACTTTTCCTGCCCTTTTCAGCTTTTTGGTCCCCCACAGCACAAGTTGGGCCCACAGTACGAATTCAGACTATTTTCTTCCCTTATTGGGACAAAAAAATTCAAAATAGGACTTTTTCAGAGTTTTTCAAGACTGTGGTCAAGTAAAACCAACAAAATGGAGCCGTAATTCAGCAGAATTCAGGTCTCAGGTCATGCATTCTTTGCACATAAATTGCATACACAATATATAATTTTTCATTGCGGAACATGCATTCATGACACATAAGCATACATGGTAGAATGAAGCATTGAAAGAGTCACATAATAAATCATGCATACACGAGCATGCATCATCGGCATCATCAAAAAACATAACATAAAATAAGAGTGCATACATTAGCACATAGTCAAAATGGATACAATCAAAATGGATAAGATAATATAACATAGCACATCGGCATACATTAGCATCAAAATGGATACAATCAAAATGCATCATCGGCATCATCAAAAAACATAACATAAAATAAGAGTGCATACATTAGCACATAGTCAAAATGGATACAATCATCCAGACAATACTACCGCCCGCCAAGGGCATACAGATACAGTCATCTAGACAGTGCTACTGCCCACCAGGGGCATTAAAGATACAATCATCCAAATAAGTACTACCTCCTGTCAGGGGACTAAAAAAAAAGAAAAAAAAAGAAAAAAAAAAGCAACAGCAACAACAACAATAAGCAAGTCGAAGTCAGTGCTAGCCTCGCCACTAGCCATTGATCAAAACCAGCCTCCTCTCCTCCTCCTCCGAGGAGCATCCTCATCATTTGCTCCCTGTGACTTCGAAATGTCAAGGCGCATGAGAAGTCCGGCAATAGCCACCTCCATCCTGTGAGAGATGCGGTAAGTGCGTCAGGCATATTCTCTAAGAACCTGCATAAAGAATAATGTCAGATGCTTTGGATCCTTTCCAAGCACAAAAGGAGTATAATGAAAATCCTACCTAAAGGGTCATTTCCAAAGGTAGAAGAAGTAGAGAAGGTACCTCGGCAATATCGTAAGGAATCATCCGCTCTCCCAGGCGAACAACATCAAGAAGTTGTCATGTCCTCATGGCAACATCTACACTATGATATCCAATCTGCTCAAGGATCTAATATTCAGTGTTCCAATTCACCCTGCTAGTACAATGGCTAAGGCCAGCATCATGAACCTGACCTCCGGAGGGACTAGCCGAAGGAGCCACAGGAACCGCCTGGGGGAATGGGCTCCCTCAAGATGGTAGAGGCAGTGGAAGATCGTCCCCGCAGTGTAATCTCGCGCATCATGAATCTATCATAGAACTCTAAATACTTCAAGTTGGGACGCTGATGCAGAGACGCCTCCCTAGCATTGAAAAGCTTTTGGAAAATTCGGATATAAGGCCTATAACACATATCAATCGGCGGAGGGCCGGGTACACACCAGGATCCTATGGTCTGGAAATGGACTCTCTCGCCTATGTAGTACAGCCGAAAGTAGGGAGATCATAATAATGCCTGTCTACGGGAAAAGGTCCTTCGTAAAAGTCGCGTAGGGAGCATACAACATCCTCTCTCCAAAAGGTCTTACAATCTACTATGAAAAATCAACAAGCAAGTCAGAACAAGACAACAGGAAAGAGGTAAAAGACAAGAAAAATACCTGATGATCATTCAGATAGTCGAAGAATGCCCAAATGGTCAATAGGGTATGCCTGCAAGGGATGCCCCGGTTCGACTCCTCCCATCTCACCCTAGCCGAAAAATCCTGTAACTGCTGCCTGATTAGCCTAGGGGCAATAAAGGGGAAGTACTTGTAGGCCCAAAGTTGTGACACGGAGCTATTAGAACAATAGAAATGAAATCCACAGAACAAAATAGAGAAACATGATCGAAATATATATACCTCCCAGATGAGAACCGTCCCACCAACAGATAAGATGCACCCCCGAGACAGATCTATCATCTCACGGTACATCGTGCTCAAAATCGCACCTCCCTGATCATACTGATCCCATTCATCCGTGTGAGCCAAGCTGGGCAGGACATTTAGGTCCACTGTGTCCCTCATATTATGGGTAAAAGTACAACCCATAATGATCAGCAAACATAACCGAGCAACGATCTCGTCAGAAGCAAAGTCGCTCGCCTCCAGCCAGTCTAGCTTTTCATACAGAAAGGTACGTTTGACATAGATATTATCCCTAAGAGGATTGAAGCCAATCAGGTTTTGCATCTCTTCAGGGGAAAAGGTCACCCTTTGCACATATCTAGGGACCGAATCCTGAAATGGATCCCCGAGATCATGTACAAGTCAAGCGGAGTGCAAGTCAACTCCCCACAAGCAAAATGAAAGGTATTGGTGGTATCCCACCACCTCTCAGCCAAAGCCTTGATCAAGTTCATGTTGGCATGGTCAGGCGTCTTCACCTTCGAGAAGTCAACGAAACCGGTGGGCTCCAGCAATGCCCAGACACCACTCTTCTGGGTGACACACCTAATCACCTCCGCTAAGTGGCACTGTCTACCCCTATTCTTTATCATCATGGCCTATATTCAAACCAGTGTATATACATGCAGATGACAAGAAAATTTCTATAAAAAAAAAGTAAGAAGAAAATTGACCGCTAAGTGCCCGTCATTTGAGACATGTATATTAGGCTCCTGCAGGAGGAGTGATGGATCCGGATTGTCTTTAGACGGCTCATAAATGCATCCCTGCGGACCATTCACCAAAGAGGTAACAGTGCGGCGAGAAGAGGAAGCTCCATATCTAGATCTCGAAGCCATTATTGCAGAATACTGAATCTGAAAAGTAAGACAATAGGTTAAAAGGTAAGTAAAATTGTCATAAAAAAAGGAATTATTTAGTGTTAAAAATAAAAAGGGAAAAGTCGTTGAAAAAAAAAGAAAAAGGAATTATTCAATGTAAAAAAAAAAAAAAAAGTTGAAGAAGAAGCTCATGTTATGACCTTTCAAAAAGGATGATTGAAATGGTGCAAACAATGGCACGGTGCAGGCAAGCTATTTATAATAGCTTGCACAGTACTTACATAGTAACTATATAGTGTTGCATAGTAAAAAGTGTATTATAATTATCCAATTGAGTAAAAATATATTTGCAAACCCATTTTAACTCGGAATTCAGATCCGAAAGTCCCTATATGTTCGTATGATTTTTCTCTATCCATAGACACCTAATCTGCCTACCTTCCAAATAGAAAAGCGTTCCTTACTCTAAAAAGACTAGAAAATTAATGAACCTAAAAATTCACTAGTCTCACAAAACCTATCAAATCAAACTCTAAAAATTACCAGAATCACTTCAATGCATCTGGAATCTTTTTCCATCTCTAAAAACCCATCAAAACTCTCGGCTTCACACTCATCAAAACTGTCTAACAAATAGATAGTTCTGATGGGGGGTAACTGTGAACCCTTGCTTTAACACCTCCAAAATTATTTCTGAACTCACCAGAGCTGACCAAAATATTTTTCAATCCAAAATGACACTTTTTCGATCCTGACCGGACTTCCTGTACCAGACAACACTTTCCAAAAATTGACCAGATTTTTCTCAAAACTGACTGCCAAACTGTCAGATAATTAATTTTGAATCCATTACCACTGATCGGTAATTTTTTAGACTTCAGAATACCTTGAAAACTGACCCGGAATCACCGAAAACAAACACATAAATCCCAAAAGCTGAACTGGAGAACGAGAGGGCTCAAAAATCGAGCCACCTCACGAACCTCCAAGAGCCAGGTCTGTGCAGCCGCAGGCCGCTTGCGCATGTCCGCGAGACTGTCTCGCGGCTGCCGCATGGCGAGCCTGCGGCTTGGTGTTTTCGCACTGATGCGTGCTGACACGCGTCGTACTGACACGTGTCAGACGAGTCAGCTTGAAGCTGACGCGTGTCAGATGAGTCAGCTCGGAGTTGACGCATGTCAGCACGGAGCTGACACGTCCACCTGAAGGCTTGGTGCGTCCGCTAACTTCGCACGTAAACGCGCGTGGTTCTGACGCGCGTCCGCGAACCTGTCTCTCGACTGTACCTCCTATGTGCGAAAATTTCATTTTTACCCCTGTCCCAGCTTACTTTTTGAGCCCTTTTTGATTTTTTCACCTCTCATTTGTTCTTATAAATACCCCCCTCCATTCTTCATTTTTCTTCACTCCTTAAGTATTTGTTGATGGCTATTCATTTGCTCTCTTCTCTCTCTCTCTAATTAATTTTCTCGCACTCATTTTGAGTAATCACTCTAATTAATTAAATTAATTAATTAATTTCTCTTTGATTTTAATTAATTAATTAAGTTCTCTTTGATGTTAATTAATTAAATTAATTAATTAATTTCTCTTTGATTTTAATTAATTAATCTTTAACTCAATTTGATTAATTAATTCTTTTAATTAATCACTTTAATTAATTAATCTTTTTAATTAATTAAAAATAGGGTAATTTAGCAACCAAATCATCAAATTAATTTCTTTCGAGATTAATTTAAATTAATTATCCAAAATCGATAAAACAGAATTTCGATATGGAAAAAGCACTCCGCCCACTCAAAATCCCTCAAAGAGAAGGTACATCATCTTATCTCACTAACCCCAAAATCACCCCAAATCAAATCAAATTAACCTGACCAGTCCCTAAACCCCTCCACCTCACCGTGGAATGAATTACGTTGGTTTTGATCTCCATTCAATGGAGTATGTAGGCACGCTTGGAATCTAAATTCAAGTCTCAAATCCAAATCTCAATCAATCCCCTTCCCCTTTTATTTTTCAATGTAAATCCATTGTACATGTAAATGTTAATTAAATGTTATTAGTTAATTTAATTATTTTGGAGTGAAGGAGCAATCTTGTGATTTCCCTAGTACTCATAAGGGCTAGAGGAAATACTCTCCTTTACTTGTGTATGTTTAAATATTTGTTATTTATTTTTCCACGAACTTATAATTATGCCATGCTCATGCACTCTAAATTGTAATTAATATTTGCAATCCATGAAATAAATTTTCAAGTCAAATTAAACTAAAAAGCCAAATTGAGATTATTTTAAACCAAAAACCTAGTCCCCGAGCTCAACCTGGTTCGTGGACTAGTGACTTTATTCTTAGGTAAATTAATCAAAGATTAATAAATTGGAGTCAAATTGAGTTTTTCCTTAATTTTTTCATTTAAATAAATTAGGGTGGTGACTCCCGAATCTCTTTAAAAAATAAAATCAATTTTCTGAGGCGATAGCTGTTTCCAATCGTGAGCACCGAAACTCGTACCTTAACTCCCTTAAAAATCGCTCGCATTTCCTTAAAGCAAATTTTAATTTTTTTTCGGAGCGAGGAGAGGGGCATTTGGGCGAGGCCTCACAAAAACCCATAAATCTTTTAAATCCTAAAATCATATCAAAGCCAATCACATTTGCCTCCCTTTCAAAGAACCTTCCCATTTCAAAAGCAGAGAAAATTAAAGATTTGTGGCACCGTCGGTCGCCGCATGCTCTAGTTAGCCAGATTCGTTGCTATTGTTGATTGCATCTTCAACTCCTTCAGTGATCATCAAAGCACCAAGTAAGCTTCTGTGCTTTTTCTTGATTTCTATTTTTTTTATTTTTTTTCTTTTCAAATAATATGCACATGAAACAGTACAAAATACAAGTCTACTGGTTGGTTGAGGCATTCAAGTGATACTTTTGAAAGTTGAAACACTCAATTATCAGATCTTAACAAGTTGTGACACTAAATTTGTAATTATCCCTAATATTTTTGTATAAAGTTACTGATTACCTATTAGTAAATTGCTTATAACACTAACATGTAATTTTTTTATAGGTTAAAACACTCAATTGATACTTTTAAAAATTGAAACACTTAATTGTCAGATCTTAACAAGTTGAGACACTAAATTTGTAATTATCCCATATATATATAACCCATTAAAATCCAAACCTTAGACCCATTATATATATCAATTAGACCCATTATTATGTCTATTATTATATATCTAAAAAATTATCAAGAATTATTTTAGA